>JAGXCT010033219.1:19807-34221 GCA_022495035.1 Philopotamus ludificatus | reverse complement strand
GTGATCGCCTGCATCGTTCATTGCAATACGTAATTACAGCAGTTAACAAAATCATGAGCCATTCACTCTATGACCGATTATTTGAACAGCTTTGTATCGAAAACGACGAAGACTTTAATCGTTTACTTCTCCCTACAGAAGTACGTTGGTTGTCAAAGAGGCAGTGGCGGAGCGGAAGCAGTGAGTACTGTGGGGGCTTATATACTTTTTACACGTTTTTTTGTGGAGCATATCCACCGAGTAAAAAAAGCCTTTGGTTGATGTTGATTTAAATCAGACAAGGTTAAAAAAAGTCGTGGCAGCCAAAGCGTTATGAAAACTGACGAAATTTTCTTAATATTTGTTTTTACCTCTTGGACGAGATTTTCAGTTTTCGGACAAACATCATTTTTTTAAAATTCTCCGCTGAGATTTGCGGATGCTGCTGACAAAAATAGAGCCAAATATAGAAAAATGAATGGAAAAAACACTTGGCACATCCTACGCATAATAAATTAATTTAATTTTATATCTCTCTTATATTATTCACTAATAATAGTAAGCAATGTACATGTGCAATTTATATGTCGTTATTTTATTGCAATAATTAGCTTTATAATTTATCTTTTCGAATTTAAAACAATATAAGTAAGTATATAAAAAATAAGTTCACTACATTGTTTCATTTAATATAAAAAAGGTAAATTATGGATCAAATAAGTTTGGAAACCTAGGGTTTAAATGATTACAATGTAAGTTCAAAATTTTTGAGAACCTCTCAACCTAATTTTATAAATATTAATAATAACAGTTTAAATATGATATATTATAATAATTATGTATTGTAGAGATTTTTTAATCACTTTTTATTTTTATGAATTGTGTCGATAATTTCTTCTTTTTACAAACAAATTCAATCGAAGGGTGGGGGGGGGGAAGTTAGCACTGATATCAGTAAATTTTTATTTTGGAGAATATTTTAAATAATGATCTTAACCTAGCCGTGCTGGTGAGGTTTATTGGCAGTGGTTCTTAACCTGGGTTCGATCGAACCCTAGAGGTTCGGCGGAGGTCAAAACACACACTCGACTTATTGTACAATATTATGAAAAATGATACGACGTATGATATAAGGGTTCGGCGAAGGCGCATATGAAACTGGTGGGGTTCAGTACCTCTAACAAGGTTAAGAACCACTGTTTATTGGTGACCCCAAGTATTTTATTTTTCTCGAATAACTCTTTTTATATTAATCCTACATATCACAAACTTTTTGTATTTGTCTAAAAAAAGTCGAAAGAATAATATTATAAATAATCATTGTCCTTTCGTATGCAATTGCGGAAAAAAATTAAAACAACAACATTCACTACTATTTTACATAATTATCGTTCTTTTGCGCCTTACCGGTTGGAAAAACATTAGTTTTATAATAACCAATTTTGCGTATATTTTATATATAAAATATGGCATTAGAAATTCTATAGCTAGTAATCTATATATATAATATTTATTTGGAAATAATTTTATAAAAACAAATTACATCTATCAAATTGAATTTATAATAATTTTCCGAGACTAAATAAATTCCATCTGCGGAATGTATCGCCTGCGAGAAGTTAAACGCGGCCATTAGACTTGTCATGCACGAAATGCCGATACTTTGAACTGCAATATGTCGACAATATTTCGAACATTCGAACATTATAAAATAGGTTTCGACTTCGTTATATTTTATATTTATGTTATTTTATGCTAACTTTTTGTATTTGTCTAAAAAGGTCTAAGGAATAAATATTATAAATAATTAATGTCCTTTATTGTCTGCAATTGCGACAAAAATTAAAAATAACAATATTCGTTTCTATTAACACAATTATCATTTTTTTGCGCCACACCGGTTTTAAAAACGTTAGTTTTTTATAATAACCAATTATGCGTATATCTTTTATATAAATATGAAGTTAGAAATTCTATAGTTATTAATCTTTCTATGAAAATAAAATGATAACCTTAAACCCTTTGGACGCGTAAAGCGACTATAGTCGCCCGTTTTTTTTCCTCTTCGACGCGTAAATCGACTATAGTCCATGGCTTGTAAAAAACGTAACCTTTGGACGCGGTAATCGACTTTTGTCGCCTCGCATTTACGCCATCGTCTGTGATATACAGCCCCAAAACACAACCTGACGACTATTTTTTGGTGTATTAAATCTCATGATATTCTCAAAAAAAAAGTAAAAAGAGTTTTATAGATTACGTTATTTTTCATGGAAAATTTGCATTTTTCAAATCAACTTTTTTTTTCGTTTACCGCGTTGAAAGGGTTAATAACATCTCGATATTGTATAGAGTTGTATGACTATGACCTCGAATGATCACTAATGTTTCTTTAGGGTACAAAGATCTCAATTTACGAGTTTCCCGTGTTACATGCTGAATTATATTAATTTATATTTATTATTCAATTAAATAATATTGCTTATTATTATTCAAATCACCGTGCTTTTTATCACATCAAAAAATATTGTTGATGCATATGTATTTACATATATGTATATATATATTTATGATATTCATTAGTATGCTAAATATTACATAATTGGTTTGATTCACATACATAATTTGAATCACATATGCATATGTTTTTGATATTAAAATGTCGTGATTGTATATGTGATATTAAATTTACAAAAGATTCAGAGAATATATTCGTCTTTGAAAGATTGTGTTTGCTCGTCTGTTCCTTTTGAAATTTTATTATAAAACAGGATATTGGCATTTTTTTCAAATATCGGCTGTTGAATAATGTAATGTTTATTGTGTTGCTGCCTTGGTGAATATTATATTTTTGTTTGCTTTCCATATATTTTATTAGTTATTACCTCATGTCATTGTTTCAGAAACGGTAATGGAAAATCCTAGATAGGGGACGGAAGCAGCAATCGACAAATGCCAGAAACATTTTTGCTCAAGACATTCGATACTGTCGTCAAGGTTTCAACCACACGGGTAACGTTATTAAATATGATACTATCGAATAGAAGTATATCATAAAAGGTTTTAATAAAAAGATGTCACGGGCATACACATGAAAATGTATGGTTATAATTAGAATGTATCAATAATTTACGTAGATTATTATGCGTATACATGGGGAAACTTAAATTCTGACGGCTATACAACGGCAACACAGTGATGTAAACTGTGATCGATTCGTTTTCCTGCCGTGGGCGTCGTTAACCTAGCCGTGTCTATTGGAGACCCCTAGTTTTTGATCTTATTAACTCTATTAATATAAACACTAAATATCACAAACTCTTTGTATTTGTCTAAAAAAAGTTCATTTGTCCTTTGTCCTTTGTTGTCTGCAATTGTGAAAAAAAAATAAAAACAACAATATTCGCTTCTGTTGCCACGGGCGCGATATTTTTTCTCACTCGTATCCGGTACGATGTGCCAAGTTCTATTGAAACGCGAGAACCATCGCCAAATGTACGTGTCATTTTAGGGTCAAATCCAAAATATAGACCAAATTATGAAGCATATCACGAATAACTATTTTTATTCTTCGAATAATCCATTTTTAATAAAAATGTCAAGATATGATAAAGAATTTATCAATATCTTATCTTGAGTTGACTCGTCACTGTTGTTTTCGAGCCGCCGTGACGGGTGGTTAGGTTTGAGATGGAAGGAGTTAATGGGTATATGAGCAAGTGATTAACTGTGTGGTCCTCTCCGCAATTGCAGGTCCCAGACTCCTCCTTAACGTTTACTTAATCATTGCGACGCCAGTTGATCCAAGACTGTTGATCGCCTTTCATTTACGTTTGAAATATTTAAAATTCGAATCAATTTTTAACATTTAATATATTTAAATATATGCGCAACGTTTTTAAATGTTAGAAATGAATATTAGGAAACAAAACGGTCCATTAATTCGAGATAAGGCCCTGCAGATTGCTTCTTGATTAAATATCGAAGGATTTACTGCACCAAATTGCAAGAAGAGGCACTCTGTGGTGTATATATGAATTTGAGGGAAGTCTCGAAGTGTTGATTTGGACATTGCTGAAGATTGGATGCAGACGGACGTTCCTACTGTAATTGCAGACTATGCTCCAGAATTTTGAATACTGATGAAACAGGACTGTTCTTCAATGTTATTACCTCGAAGACATTCATTCGTCTTTAAGGGTAAAACTTGTCTGGGGGGAAATTAAGTAAGAACAGGCTAACTGTTCTTTTGATTACAAATTCAGAAGGTGGTGAGAAGTTTTCCCCGTTGGTAAATGGAAATGCACAAGAACCTCTGTGCTTTAAAAATGTCAATGAGGTTAGCTATGAGGCTTATTGGGGGCCTTAAAAGCTGTTTTACCGAAACCATTATTTTTTCATTCAGACGAGTTATAAGATCGATTAAAGAGCTGTAAAGTATGGACCAAACTAATTTGCGTGATTGTCTAAATAAAAATTAATTTTAAATTTTTGTTTTCTAACCCGGAATCTACGTTTTCCCTCCAATTGCGTTTTTTTATCGGTCCCTTAAAAAACGTAAAAACGGGGTTTCACTGTATGTGGAAAAAGATTATGGTTATGTCTAGAGTACAGTGAGGCTACGGGACACTGTAGGTATTTTTAAAATTCCAAATGTAAAATCTTCGAAGGGCCGCACAAAAAAATGTAGCGGGCCGCATGCGGCCCGCGGGCCGCGAGTTGCTCACCACCATAGAGCATGGATCTGCCTGATGGAAACGTCTCCGCTGGTTTAAAGTCGAAAGGTTTAAAGGCGCAAAAGGAGATTTGTGTTCAAACATAAGGTCACACGTATACCAAGTTCGACAAGTTTGTTAAACGTTACAGTCCTACTCACATCAGGAGGTAAAATTCATCCCTGTCCTGTTGTTACGTCCACATTTTTTTGTATAAAGCCAAGGTGGGCGATATCGCAATGAGTGGAGAGTCTTAAGGTGGGTCCATAAGAATTTGGTGGGCGATCTAGGTAGTCAAGAGGTTGCTCCTAATAGGAACAAAAAATACGTGATTTTGCGTTTGGAAATTCATTTCAAATTTAAATTCTGCATTTTTATTTACCATATTATAATATCGTCATTATAGTTCCTATTTCAACTATTAAATCATTTGAAAATTTACCAAATGTAACAAAAATATGTGTCTAATAGACATCGAGGCCTTCGGCATTAAGGGATTATCTGCTCCCCATCACCATAAAGGGTGAAGGGGAGCAGAGGTTGTATTAAAAAACGAAGAGAAGAAGCAATACAAATTCAGAAGTTGAAACATATTTATCTTTTCGCTTTTACACAAAGTGATATGAAATTAAATATGTAATATACTTTGTTTAGACGAAAATATCCGCTTACAGATAATTGACAAAATATTACATCAAAAATCGAGTCGTCACCTGTTATAAAAATCCATGACTTTATCTCCTTACCCAAAACAGAAGGAATCTTTGTGATCATCATTACATTTATTTTGTACCAGAGCTTCGTCTAGGATCTGTTTACTTTAATTTCTGAATACGCCCCTCATCGAACTGGCGATACCTGGATATCTACAATAGACAAGGATAATCAACAAAAAGTGTTTAATTTAAATAATAGAGAAAGTATGCAGATCTAATCTTTTATAACAAAAAACGTTGGCTTTCAAAACAAAGGGTTTAGAAATCCGTTTCAAAAGATTTTACAAAATATTGGAAAATCATTAAGCAATAAAACACGTAAAACGTTTTCGATAGCTAAAAGTAAATGGAGCTTTTAATATGGTTACCAATGTCAGGATACGTCAAAAAACAATATTATAAATATATAAGTATTAACGTTTTTTAATATAAATCCTACATGTCACATTTTTTTATATTCATCTGCGGTGGTGCGGCGAAATTACTGTCTGGGGCGGAACATCGCCGATTGCGCGTGTCGTTTACCCGTCATAATTAATTAATTAATTAATATAATGGTTAGTTAAAAATACAAAATATCATGCGTAACTATTTTAAATCATGTAATAATCCATTTAAAAAAAAATGACAAGATGCTGTTGAAGATTTCATCAATATCTCGACTTGAAATGCTTGTGGTCTCTAAAATACCCCCATATAGAGTTGTCAAAGTTTACCATGATATTTAAAGCATCAAAAGCTGGACACGAGACGAAGCTGTGAAATCGGTCAAATATTTTTGTTGGTAGCCTTTCTTAAAATAACCCTTTCTATTTCTGGTTTTAATATTGACATTGGCACTTGATGATGATTTTTTATACCAGAAATAGTATATATGACTATATTACTGACTTATATCATCAGAAAAACTTGCATTTGCTGTTTTTTCTCTATTAGGCTCTACATATTCATGCGAACAATATTTTTCAAGCATGAACCTTATCAAAAGTAAAAATTGAGAAATCGTCTTATTCATTAGAACCTGGAATCATGTATGAAATATTAAAAACAACATATAAAACTGAATACCCGAAAATTTACAAATGCATGGCAGTAAAATATGACAACTTTTTTAATTTTAATAATAAAAATATAATTTCTATCTATAAATAAGATTATTATAAAGTTATATACAATGTACCTAAGTTTTAACCTCTAGTTATTTTTCAGCAGAATCCATGCTTTCATACTATTGTATCCTATCTATGATCTCCATAAGTTCTATCTATTTTTATATTATAAATATTAATATATATGTATTATTCTATTCGCTTAGTGAACTGTATCTTTTGAAAAAGACTGACTGTTGGTTCAATCCAGATACATATCTTAGACAGCATCCCCTCAATATCTATTGTCAGGATATCTGATAGCTTCGATTCATATCACGATGTCATTAAAAACATATTTTAATACAAAAATGGTATTAAAACATAACTTTTTATATTATTTCTATATGATCAAAAATTATCTTTTAAGTAATTTATTTAAATTTTGATATAAGATTTTTTTTTAATAATGGCCTTCTAACCCTGAGGCGAGTCTTTGCCATCTGGAGGACACAACGCGATCTCCAGCAGAGACACGTTCATCCCAACCCTGATGCCAGGGTTGTGACGGTCGTCTTCCAGATTATCTAGGCTCTTCAAATACGGGTCAGGTCGCCAGCCATGAGCCCGGGAGCCGAGCTGTCAACGCGCGGGTTGTAACAATAATAATCAGACGGGGCTAGGGCCAATACGTATTTAATTCACGGTCTGATCGGGTGCTACGGGCATCTTCTGTAGCACACACGTCACCGAATTGGCCTGGATAGCGGCCTGGCTCCTCACAGTTCTGTAGAATCTACGAAACCATGATTGTGCCAACCGCAATCGCCGCCATAATACCGACACGCGACAACACTCTACTCTTATATATAATTATCTTATATATATTATATTATAACATTCAATATTTATTAAATGCTATTAAGTAACCTATAATATTAATGGAATATTCGATTTACATTAGATATATTAATAAAGATTTCCAACTCCCAAGAAAGTCAATAACAAGATTAATTAATTAGGACGAGACGAGGATTTATTTATGTATATAGATTCCAATCTATGATATTAATATATAATTTGTATATTGAAAATAATTTTATTCAAAACATATATCTATCACATTGCAATTATAATATTTTACCGAGGGTAAATAAATTCTATCTGCGGGATGCATCGCCCCCGGGATGCTGAACACGGCCATTGGATATGTATTTGTCAATATGTTAAATAAACCGACCCTTTAAACTGCAGTATGTAGACGTAATTATTATTGATATATGATATGATATGAATATGTAAATAATTTCGTGTATCGTCGATATAAATTGGTTATAGGCTTTTTTTTATTTTATATTTTAAATTTATGCTATGGTCAGGGTTTGATTGGGACAGATCAGTGGACGTCGAACTCGCGAGCTATTGATACATGCGTCTTTTTGGTTACATAACCGATCCATCACGACGGCTCGAAACCGACGCCGATGGCCGATGGGGTATATTTTGTATGAAATGATGAGGAATGTATGACAATAGGATAGTCAAGAATTGATAAATTCTTTGACAATACCGTGACATTTTAAAAAAATAGCTTGGAATTGGCTGGAATAGAGGCATGGACTAGAGGCCGCGGACAGATCCACAAAAAATTGATACTCAAATTTGGGAAAACCGCCTGTAAGTGGTTGCTATATGACCGAACAAAGTGGGAATAAATTAGAAGAGATCTTAACCCAACAGTAGGAAAATAAAGGCTGAACATTATGAATGCAATTTTCAAACAGAAGTGTTAATAAAAGTTCTTTATTTAATAACTAGGTGCAATCTTCCAACAATGTTAATCCTTTACGGTCCAAGATATTTATTAGGTGTTAAATATACGTAAACAAAAAGGAGTTATCTTTTCCTTGGATTATCACGATCCGAGCACATAATGCAATCTTGGCATTTTTCATTCTCATATATGGAGATTTCCATCTAACCATTGACCGATCGATTGATGATAAACACCCAGATATGGGTTTATCGGTAGTACGAAAATTCCCAATGAGTTGTACCATCAACTCTTGGAGAAATTTTATATGTTAGAAAGGTATTTCTCCTTTTTCTGTTAAATAAAGTAAAAGAATTGAGGTTTCAAGCCGCCAAAAAAAGAGTTTTGTTACCTCACTAAAAATATTTTTGGAATAATACATTTAAAAAAAAAGTATATTGATGAAATCTTCATCAATATCCTATCAATATCAATTCATCAAAATTTATATAAATAATAATATCAATATATATTCCATTATAAATAAAGCGTCAAATTTCAACGCCTTAATGCTGATATGGAAAAATTCGAGAAAACAAATATGATCTTAGTTCACGACACAATTTTACAATTTACAATGGATGTTTCCATCCTCCAAAAAAATAATTTTCTTGACCATTTCAGAGTTTTTCTCATAAAACAATACGACGTCGCATATTGATCAGCTTTGTCTACCTCACCCATATTTTTATGTAATTATTCTTTACAATAGGCTTTCTATTAAGTTCAGGTTGGCTGTCCATGACGTGTAGACAAGAGTACAAAGAGTTAATATACGGATATTTAATTAAAAATTTTAACATTTCATAACTATATAAAGATTCAATTTTGTTGATGGGATTGCACTTTGCGTCATTAAATTTGCAACAGCGCAAAGCATAAATTCAATAAACTGAATTTAATTAAGTGTCGCTCGGCTGTGTTCATCGTCTCAAATAATAATAAACATCCCTTTGTCACCATTTCAAAATATCTAGAATTTTAATTATTATTAAATGCATACAATTAATAATACCCATGTACGTTAGATTAGCATTTAAAAAGTGCGTCGAACCCGATCGACAAAGAACTAATAATATCAGAGATACTAACAAAATACTTTATTTGTACATATCGAAATTAAGAGTAAATATCCTTGTAATTTTTTTGTATGGGCCTTACTAGACTCTCGAATGGTAGTCGAGACAAGGGAGTGGTGGTGATGATGATGATGATTTCGTATGGCTTATACTTTGCGTGCTCTTCGTTGATGGAGTTTCCTCCATCATTTCGAAGCACGTCAAGAACGATATTAGTTGACTACGTAATCCTGGTGCAGATTGAACCTCTGGCCTTTCGGAGGGGCGGGTCCCTCTTTGAGCGTTTGCACGCTTTGCGACAGTCTATGGTAGTCGAGGCCAAGGGAATGGTGGTCTCACAATGGCGTGAGGACTCTTGAGAACTTTTTACGTCCATACCGTGGTAGTTCAACTCGTCTTGGTATGCGTTTTTTTATATAAAGGTTTCCTCCTCATTGCTGGCATTGCACGTGTATCTTCCACCATTGGTGATATCGGATTTTACCCTCCTTACTGTGTCCAGACAAGTGGGATATGGATTGTCTCATTATTCGCTTTCCTCTTCTCTAGGCGTTTCGGCGTGACGAATCACAGCTAGCATTAACCTTGTTGCGTAATAGCAATCGTTTCATCATGGTATGTAACTTTCTAAAGAAGAGATCCCCTAGTAAGGAGGAAGAGGGAGCAAAAATATCGAGACTATATGTACATAAATTTCATCTACATACATTTATATTTAATAACATATGTATCGCTCAGAACTCGACACCTTTATATATATATATATATTAATATTAATATATTATATATAGAGACAGGTGTAAGATTTGGGTTAATGCATGGAGGCATTCATAATTGATTATATGATGGCAATCGTCAACAAGATTGACATTAACTACATACGTCATATGCAGTGTAGATCTTATTATTACCATATGTATTAAATTATTATAAAAACGTTCATTATTGTTTCCAAATACCTTTTTTTGATCAATTTTTATATATATATATATATTTTGATTATTATAAAGTATTATCATTTATATATAAATACAGCCGATAGATAAAAAAATATATATATTAGGTCTACCAGAAAGTTCTGTTCGTTTTTAGAATAAAACAAAATAATAAATTTTTCATACCTTGAATAAACTTTATTGAATAATATTAATTCCATCATTATTTATGACTTCTTGCCAGCGTGATGGCAATTTTTATATCTAGAAAAATTAAACCAGTGCTTGTCTGATATCTTCTTCGTTTTTGAATTTTTGCCCTTCAAATAATTAAGTCCGGGGAGTATGGTGGATGCGACAGAATTTCCCAGCCTAGCTCTGGGAGTTTCTGACGAGTCCCCAAAGCAATGTGGCCTAGTATTATCATGATGCAGTATGATAGCTTCCTATTAAACATCGCCTGCCTCCTTTCTTGGACTGCTGTTTTACTTAATCTAATTATTATTATTATTATTATAAGTGCATTATAACCTTGATGCGGGTCTTTGCCACCTGGAGGAAACCTCCGTCTCAGCCATGATGTCGTGACTGCGACGGACGTTCTTCAGGTTATCTTGGCTCATCGAATACGGGTCAGGTCGCCAGCCAAAGTTCGGTTTGTTTCGTCACGCGGATTGAACAATAATAACTGACGCAGCCAGGGCCAATACGTATTTAATTCCACGGTCCATCTGCCGGGCACCTCCTGTAGCAGCACACACGTCACTGACCACCTGATAGCGGTTCGGCTCCTCATAGCTCCGTAGAATCTACGAAACCATGATTGTGCCCAACCGCCATCGCTACCACGTCTGATACCAGCACGCGATGACACTCGACTCTGCTATTGATCTGCTATAATTGCTGACAGTATTAAACAGCTCAAATTGTATTGGTCCTCGAATGTCCCACCATATACACAACATTCTCTTATGCAGGCTCAACTTCTATTTAGAGGTAGAGGAGGCAAGTTTTCCAGTTTCATAATATGCTCTTCTACCTTACGACGTTTTCATAGATAATCCACTTTTCATCCCCAATTATCATCCAAGAAGGGTTCGATTTTGTTTCGTACAGGCAGAGATGTGCATATGATGACTTAATAATTCAAATTCTTCTCACTTAACTCATGTGGCACCCATTTCGAATATTTCCACACTAATCCTATTTTCCGAATATGCTCTGAAATGGTTTGTTGAGTTGAATCAAGCCTTTCTGCAATCTCCGATATTGTCAAAAAAGAATTTTGCTCCAACATGATCTTGACAGTATCGTTGTCGATTATAGGTGGTCGCCTAGAGCGTGGCTTATCAGAATGGTCGAAATCACCTAGTTGTAATCTTTCGAACCATCTTCTGCACGTTCTATCAGAAACTGTACCTTCACGAAACACTTTTAATATTTTTTTACATGCACCTGTAGCATTTTTTCTTTGTTGGAATTCGTACAAAATACAGTGGCGTAAAGGATTTTTTCAGTAGCCATGGTTACACGATCGCGTCTCACTCAATTCTACCATGAATCATCTGCGTTTTAGTTCATTTGCTAGTTCTATTCAGTGATACAATATTATATTGAGCCAAATATGCGTCAAACAAATATACACATACTTGTTGAAACTTGCAACCGGAACGGACAGAACTTTCCGGTAGACCCTATACTAATATGTAAATATTGTAGATACGCATTCATTTGTAATCAACCCTTTGATGTTAGCTATGTATATACAACACAAAGTCAAACAAAAAAAAATAGAATTCCATTATATTCCATATATTTGACTAATGCCATATTTAGACGGATTTCCCAGGTTTATGGGATTTAAACTATGTATTATATTTTGCGTCATACAACATTGTAGCATCAATTATTAATTCGCTCGATTGATACTTATGCAATACAATATCAACATGTTTATGAAAAAAATTAACAACGATGACAACTGAAAGGAATGTGGAGATTATACAGTCAGTCCTCAACTTAAAAAATACTTAGAAAATAATCAACCATTTAAGATTTTGCAGTTAGTTGACAATGCACCAGGACATCCGCCTTGTGATAAAGCAAATATAAAAATACTATTTCTTCCTCAGAATACAATCTCTATTATTCAATCGATGGATCAAGTTGCAATATCTACCATGAGTAACGTATGGAATAAGCTCATCCTCCGATTTGTTGAGAAGAGTAGTACACCAACTGAAGAAGTTGACGTAGTTATTCAAGATCTTGTTGGAATGACCAATGAACTAAATTTAAATCTAGACGATTTCGTTAGTTCGATTAACACTCATTCAGCGGAATTGGGCAATGATGTATTGAGGACAGGCGAAGAGAAGATTTTTTCAGAAGAAGGAGAATTAATTGAACAACCCAAGCAATTTGAAACTGCGAAGATGGGTGAATATTTAAATATAATCCGGGATGAATTAGCTGGCCTTGAAGCTCAAGACCCTGATTCTGAACAATGAGGCTTAAGGCTTAAAAGACAATTAACACTGGACCGATACTTGGAAGTAGTACATCCATAAATATATGTATGTAGATTCTGTTATGTGCAATAAATAATATTTTCCTAAGTATATATTATATATAGATCTATCTTATTTTCACATATCCTTTGAAACTAAAACATGTTTTTTGCCAAAAATGCTCAATTTTGTGCTTTCCTCGACTTTCCTCGACTTTTCGCAAAAACTTTCAGAAACAATTAATCGCATAATTCAAGGATATACATGCCATACAACGTTAACAACCTCTCATTGGGGTAATAATATGCCAGATAATCATATCTAAATTAAGAGATTCAGAAGTTAAAGATATTGTGGAGTATCTTAGGCATAGATGTTTAATGCTTTACATTTACATGGAATGTCGTCAATTCAATCACATCAACTTTTTTTTTGTACCCAGGATGAAACTTTGTCTGACACAGTTCCATCCCTTGCTATCTATCTAACACACCGCATATACCAGCTAATGGCTGGTTCAATCGGTTTTGTCAACAAAAGCAGTTTTTTTCTTAAAAATGAAAAATTATCTTTGCACTATTCTATGAAAATCGATGCAAAGGCTTGTTGGAAAAATATATTTTATTACGATATTAACCCCTTGTGTGATTTGCCCGAATACAATTCGGGTAGGTATTTTGCTGGACACAGTGATTTGCCAAAACTGGATTCGGGCACATCTTACACGAAACTTTATAATTGATTTGCCGAAGATCCAGCTCGAATCATTCAACACCAGTCTAGAGAACGCATCGCGCGCGTTGAGTGACGCGTGTCGTAATTTGATCTTCGAGAACAATTACCCACTTTTTTCCAAGAGGTTGACCACAGAAGTGGTTAAATTAACCGCGCCTGAGCTAAGATAATACCCGGATAGTTTAATCCTTCAGCAAAAATCTGTGAACTCTGGGAATTCTTTATGACACTGGGGCGAATATAAGTATGAGAGACTCATTATCCTTGCAACCTTAGAAACTTTATATGGATGATTGGTTGTATTATAAAATTTACTGCCAATAATCTGTAACTTTTCTCCACGTGAGCTAGAAGTATAAAATTTAGCATGAATATAGGTATATTAAATTGCCATATTGCAAATATGTCGCTCGCTTTTGTTGACCAAGCGTGATTAAAAATGTAATACACAAAAAGTACATAAAAAACCATATTTTTTCATTGCTTTTTATGAATATATTTTCTCTCTGTTGACATAAAAACTATTACCCGGACGAATCGTGCTAACATTTAAAAATCCAGCGAAAGGTAAAATTTTGTTTAATCAAAAATATTCACATTTTCTTTTCAAAAATGAAAAATATATTAATTTAATTGCAAAATCTTTAGATATTTTTGAAATATATATAATATTAATATGAAATTAAAACTAAAAGATAAACTAGTTTAAATTAGAGATTACGATAATATTTCTATTGCATTTCATGATGATGATATGCTTTAAAACATAACAAATATAATTTATATTTTAAATATATACACCTAGGCCTCGTATAACACGGTTATATGGTTCCACAAAAACACC
>JAGXCT010033219.1:0-18176 GCA_022495035.1 Philopotamus ludificatus | reverse complement strand
TTTTTCTTTTCATAAATCTAACACAAATATCAAATAAGCAATTAAAATTCTTTATAAATCGGCACCCTCGTGTCTGAGGATTGTTTTGTGCATTCTTTACTTGTTTATACAACACGTAAAATAAAAAAAAAGAGCAGTATTATTATCCCTAATTTATTTAAATATCCCATCCGCCACAACGACTCGAAAACAAACGAGTGGTCCGAAGGGGGTATCTCGCTTCATAAATTGTTCAATATTTTGGATTTTTAACAAATCAATATTGACGCGTAAATGACAATACTCTCGCTATTTCTCGCCACTAACTTAAGTTCTCGCAGCACATGTCACACGCACGTTTCACTCGCACTCGGCAGATCGTACCGGATGCGAGTGAGAAAAAATATCGCGCGCGTGGCAACAGCAGCGAATATCGTTCTTTCGATTTATTTTTTCGCAATTGCAGACTGATTATTTACGATATTTATTCTTTATATTTTTATAGACAAATATAAAAAGTTTGTGAAATATATGATTTATATAAAAACAATTATTCAAGAAAAATCAAACCTTGGGCTATCCAATAATACCCTTCAGCGCGGGTAGGTTATACGAGACTGTAAATTGATACAATGTAACGTTGTATCGTATCACGCTCAGAGTGCCTGTAATGAAGCAAGATATTATCACGCGTTCATATAAAATTTACATATGTGTGTGTTAATTGTAGATTAAAATATGTCGCCGAAATTATCCTTGAAATGACTTCTGTGCGGGAATCAGTCATACGACCTCAAAAGGTTAAATTAATGGTATGTGCACACATGAATTACGTCTACTACATATTAATCAGTGATTTAAGAAGCTTTGTTTGGTTAATTAACATGGGTTTAGTGAGATCGGTGTATGTACAAGTGGCGTTCCGCAATTTACAAGTCGTATAGATGCTGTTGGTCGCAAAGGGCAACAAGTACCGTGAGTACATAATACAATTTAGCTGTTGGATTAATTGTAATAACACGCTAACAATCAATATTGATGATAAAATATTCCAATAATTGCCGTGCAAAAAGAATAATCTGAGAATATCTCAAATAAAACTATGGATTGTGTCAAAACTGTATTTGTGCGATTTTTTCCATGCGGTATATGAAAAAACGCAAGATTTTTTGATCTCCAAATAAATTTCACCATAAATTACATAAGCCAATTATTAGGTGGACCGAAAAGTAAACTAAATTTTATTTTCCTATCGAAAAATATGTATTTATTAACCCATTCTATCAAAATTTTAATTTGCCAGCGTAAAGGCAATTATTCGATTATCCCTATTAAAAAAAGTACTTTGATTTGTCATTGAAATCTCGAAGGAAATATGTAAAATATGAAGTCGAACGTATCACTTTTATTGATTTATATAATTTTTTAAGATCCAACTAAAGTATGAATTTTTTTTGTATTATAAATTTTCATAACTTGTGCATTATTCCATATTAGTAAAGATAAGATTTTGTAATTAAATTTTAACATCTATAAAAAATGCAATTAATTTTAAACTAATATAATAACATATTATTATCATCGAAAAATTAATATAAACAACAATTTTAAGAATATTCATATAATGATTAATTAAATGTATCAATAATTGTTAACAAAGGTGGATAAAAAACAAGTGATTTTTCAAATAATAATAAAAATGCATGATATTATAGTTTTGTGTGCATATTAAAGTGATTTTATTTTATTGAAATAATTATAACCTAAAAAGAAGTACATACATACATAATTGTCAATGACATGTCCTTAAAAAAGGATTATTACATTTGATCCTCTTAACACGTTGCGGTCCGGTGGACTCGAAAACGCGTCCTCGCGGGCCAACGTAAAGTACGGGGGACGCGTTTTCGAGTCCTTGTTAGCGCTGATGTTTACGGAGTGTTATTACACTACACGGATACGCAGCCCACTTTGAGAAGTTTTGAACTATTATTTTTTTGCGAAGAGATAGCCTTTCACAGAACAACAAAAATATTGACGTATAAATGAGTATTAGAGTTACATCGATTTAAGTATTAGGTGGATGAGTTAAAAGTTCCGATTCGAGCTCCTTATTTTTCCCTGTGTTATTTTTGCAGCGTGAGGCCTCGCGTTATCGTGTTGAAGGGTCCTATTTTTGTTGTTATCGTTTTTTATGAGCTCTTGTTTTATTCTCTTGAGTTGTTCACAATACCCCGTAGCTGTAATGTTCTGGCCAGGTTCGAGCAATTCATAGTGTTTAATTCAAGAAAAATCCCACTACACACAAACGAGAACCTACTTTATTGTTGGTGATGATCGAGGGGTCGGAACAAGTACTTCTCCGGAAGCCATTGTATTTTTTTGTTCAGGATTATTGTATAGAACCCTTTTCTCATCTCCAGTTACAATTCGGCGCAATAACAGCTCGGCTTCATACCGAGACATAAGGGACGCGCTGATGGTACGCCGTCGATCGTGCTTCGTCTCCATCAATTCAAGAGGAACCCAAATACCTTGCCTGTACAATGTTCCTATGCGATGAAATTGACCCTGAACTGTAAGCTGACAGCCAATCTTCAATGATAATCCCACAATTGTTTGATTAGGATATGAATCCACTATCGCCTTCAGGATTTCCTTTTGAGATTTCTATATCCATTTTTAAATATTTTTAAACCATTAATGACACATGTTTAATTTCAGAATATCCCCGTAAGTTTCGGTAATTTTTTTTACGGCTTCTTTTGACTTCAATCCCTTACAAAAATAGCATACAATGACGTAAATGTGCTTTTTCTATTGTTGGACTTGAGATATTTTCTCCCCCGTTTTATTTCTTTTTGTATTAACTCGAAATAATCAGAGTATAAAAATAACAGGATTCCATTTTTATTTCGAATCTGTACAAAAAGATCATCGGGAAAAGAGAATTGGTCATATTTCTTTTTCAGTGTGAATTTCAGAGAATTTTATGTTTCTGTTGAATTTAATTAATCATTAAATAATACGAAAACATAGGAGTAAATGATTTCTATTGTGGATGTTATGAAAGATTTCATAAACAATATATAAACCTTTTTAATAATAACTATATTAACACAGGGGTTCCCAATCTTTTTCGGTTTACGGCTCCCTTAAAACATCAGATTTTTCCCGCGGCTCCCTTAATACATTAGATTTTTTTTTAATTTTTGACCTTCAGACCGGCTTCAGACCGTCTTCAGACCGGCTTCAGACCGTCTTCAGACCGTCTTCAGACCGGCTTCAGACCGTCTTCAGACCGCCATCAGACTGTCTTCAGACCGTCTTTGCGTTGGCAAAAAAATGTTTGATTACTTTTCGGTCCCTCTAATATTTTACATATTATTATTTTTAATACCATATATCGGAGATAACGAATATGTTCATATAATACAGGGGTTCCCAATCTTTTTCGGTTTACGGCTCCCTTAAAACATCAGATTTTTCCGCGGCTCCCTTAATACATTAGATTTTTTTTTTAATTTTTGACCTTCTTGAAATTGGAAAACTTACCGTTTTAAAAGCGATTACTCATTTAACAGCAAAAAATTTAAAACGGATACTATTTTCCTTGGGATAATATAAAATATGTAATTTCAACTGTTTGGGTAATATCCATATTGAGACTGGACAACCACCTTGTCTTGGTTGCAGTGGCTGGTCGTGGTGCAAATGCATTAAATAAGGGTTCGATACGCAGTTGAAGTGCACTTTAATGTGGGAAGGTTAGTTTAAAAATAAATTAAACACGAATTTTAAATTCCCCAACAATCTACTGAACATCGATTAATGATTGACATTACTTGAAAATTAAATTCATTTAAACATTCATCTAAGACAGGAAAGCAATCAAAATTATTAGATTCAACTATTGAAATCCAAAATTGTATTTTTTTATCAAAAGATTCAATTTTATCTCTCTCTAATTCAAGTTTATGTCTTTTCCTTCGTAATCAGAGTGTCGTTTCGATGTACCTGCGAAGTTTTACTGGAGCCAAAGAACTGTTTGCGAGTGTTTTTTTGACACAAAACACACATTGAATCAGCAGCATCTGAATTGCCAATATACGTAAATCCAAAATTCAAACAACTTTCATCGTACTTCCGTTTTGGTCTGTTTACATATGACACTTGTTCTTTAATATTCAATTTTAAAGAAATCACAGTTTTTCGATTATTTTCTTCTTCGATGATAGACGTATCAGAAGAATTTTTGGGAAATGTCTATTTAGGCTCCGCGAAACACCAGTGTTCCGTGAAACATAGTTTGGGAAGGCCCTGAGGTAATCCAACAATCAAAAACTAAAATGTTGGCGCAAAAATTTCGAGAATTCGGAATTCCAACAAATTTGCCGAATTCTTTATTTGAATATTTCGCAGCTCCCCTACGACGACACCGCGGCTCCCTGGGGAGCCACGGCTCACACTTTGGGACCCCTGTGTTAACATATATATTTATTTATAATATAAAGGATGTATAATATAAACATAATTTAATATTGACTAGAAAAAAGTTTTATAATGATAACATAAAGAACTCGTTACAAAAGTCATATTAATTCAACAATAACAATTATAACGCAAAACATTTTATACGTTGGATTTAATAAGAATTTGTTATACTTCATTTACGGCTCATTGTGTTCCATACCTTCCGTCAACAATGTTTTCCTTTGTCCGTAAGATGATCCTTCAGGGATTCTAAATGTCTCTTCTTCCTGGGTATTCAATACATTTTCTTCCTGCAATGCGATCAATGGATTCATTGTGTTTCGTTCTGAAATATTTATTATTTATTAACAATCATTTTTAAAGTAATTGCTATCCAGTTTTTCTACGTCAAATACATCCTTTGTAAATCAAATTGACCCTTTTTAAAATTAAGTTAAAACAATTAAATATTTTGCGATATATATACTTTTTTTATCAGATCCTTTTAAAACGTAAAAAACGGATTCCACTGTGTTTAGTAGAGCAATTCTAACCTTAAATATACGTTTTCCCGATAATTACGTTTTTTTAACAGTATAGAAATTTAAAAAATCACTTTCTGGATGTTCGGCACATCGTACCGGATAATAAAATATTAAAGTAATTTTCTAAAAAATTAGAAAAAAATATTTAGAAGGTTTTAAGCTGCATATCAGTTGTGTCAAAATACGTGCCATTCTGAACATATGTACAGAGAGTGACAAAAACAAAATATATGTACTAATTCCGGGGAAAAAAAACACAAATTAAAACACCACAGACACTTTTACGCGTTTGTTAGCGATTGGTAAAGTTTCGGAATTGAGCCGATGGATGCCCAAAATAAATAATTTCTATGCACATAACGGAACTCAAAAGAGAATCGCGGTACTAAATACAGTGGAACCCGTTTTTTAGTATATAAAGTAATAAATTTAAAGTATATAAATTGAAAAATATTTAATTGTTTAACTTAATTTTTAAAAGGATCAATTTGATTTGCAAAAAGTTGTATTTTATTTGTAAAAAGTTGTATTTGGTTTGCAAAAGGATGCATTTGATTTGTAAAAGGATGCATTTGATTTGCAAATGGTGTATTTGACGTAAAAAAACTGTACAGTAGAATCTCGTTTCATCGTTTTTTAGGTGAATGAAAACGAAGAATGGGGTAAAATAATAAAAAAAATATTTGAATATATAGTAATTACATAAATGTTTTCTAATCTTTATATGAATGAATGGCGCTTTGGAATTTTTCTGTCATGCTATTCATTCATCGTAGTCAAAAAAAAAAAAAAATATGCATATGGTTTACCACATATTTTAAAAAATCCTTAAATTCCATTTTTCTTAACAATTTCTAATTGATCTTCAAATATTGTCAGTCTCTCAGCTAAAGTTTAACTTGCTCCACGTTGGAAAAATATATTTTTTTTAATGAAAACTGACAGACTGACGTCATTTAAAGAAGCATTGTGGGCATCTTTCATAGTTTTAGTAAATAATTGTTGTGGATATTACAGGACCGTAATTTTAAGACGTTAGATTGAGTAAAACAATGTGTGCGGATGGTAAATTTAATTAGATGTTAACCTACCGACTGGGGCTATTCCTTCATCATTACTTTGTTGAGTATTGACAATCTTTTCGAATAGCATTCGTATGTACTTAATCATTTTTTTAATATCATAATTTTTAATGGAATCATTCTGATCGAATTTAATGAATTTATCTTTGTCTTTGTTATTTTTAGTGAATACAAATCTCAAAAGATGCAAAATATTCGGTACGCAACTCTCTTCCCAATTCTGAAAAAAAATCATATATGAAAAACAAATATATATACATTCCTAAAACGAATTTTAAAAGTTAAAAAATGGATCTGAATAAATCAAATTGAATTTCACATACTTGAAAATCGTCGTGAAGATTTTTACACGTTGTTGCGCTTTTAAAATAATCAATTTCCTCTTTTTTCATATCCAATAATTCCGACAATGTATATATTAATTCGATTCCACTACTTATTTTACATCCGTAACTAAAAAACATGTAAAAAAAGGTTGCATTTAATTATAAATATGATTATAACTCGGTATAGAGATTGTCAGGGCTATCTGCTTAAATAAAAAAGACTCCAAAGATCAATATGCACTATTTTTCTAAAATTATTCAGCAGAGCAATTACATTAAATCGTGTATGAATTCTACTAATAATAAAGTACATTCAATACCTGTAAATTTCTTGTTTATATTTTTGGGATTTTAAAACTGTTTCCACAATTTTACTGTGAGTGTCTTTCAGCAGAGCATTAATTCCTTCAGATAACACAGGCGGGCGTTCACGATATTTCAGCAATAATTTCTTTTGAATCAAAATGAATTGCAACGATAATGTATCCAACAATTCCTAAAAAGATCACATATCTAATTGTACAACCATCTCTATATTTAAACGCATATTTATACATATCAAAAATAATATAAACGTGCATAAATATAAATAATTATTGTGCAGGAGTAACATACGTGTATTTACAACCTCGGCGTTTATAAGTTTTTGACGTAAAATCGCATGTTGCTCAATATTTTGTAAAATATTTTTGATAATATCGATGGATACGTTTCCGTGAAGATAAAATTTTACAATTTTACTATTGTCATGCAAATAGGGTTTTTTTGAGATATAATCATTGACGCGCATGACTAGTTGACTTATAATGATATTCATAATAGTTAAATCGTCACTTTGTATGCGGTATCTTTGAGATGATTTAGCGGATATTATCGTTACAGTGGAATCGGTTGAGTTAGCGCTCGTAAATGCAATAACACCACTATTAGCCCCTAATTCGGATAGTTTTTCATTATCAAATTCTGAAATTATTAACAAGAATATTATTAATACATCAAAAATTGTGGGGTTTGATAAATAAATATATGGAATTTTCAATTTTCTCAAGAAATCTTAATTTTTTTGTGAATATTGTGAAGCACTTTAAAACGCGATTTTTTGTAGAGCACTAAGTTCCTCTGGCAATTCCATTTTATCTCCACATTTAATATTTTTATTATCTTTAGGAATTGGAAGAATTTGTAGGGGACCATGTCCGCCAATACGGAGGCTGTGGTATCATAGTCGTTAAATTTTTAGCCTAAAAATCTTTCCACATTTTCGATTTTTGCCACAACTTAAAATTCACCATAAAAGTAAACATTTTTTATAGTTAACGTCATGATACATCAGAGATGAGGGCTTATCCCAAAAGGGCAAGAGGAGCTGCAGACCTGGGACTCGAAATCTTAAGGGGCTTAACTCAATATGTTAGACAAAAATATAAGGAAATGCAGAGTGGAAGAAAATTTAAAACTAACTATAAAACAAAAATAGGATGAGTAGAAAATATTCATTGGTATTTCAACCACTACAGTTTTTTTGCAAAGAAGCAATAACTTTCTTTAGTACTATCCTGCAAATTTATAATTTCTTTAGTGGAAGTCCAAAAAGATGGGAGTTCTAAAAAACATTTGGCGCAGTAATCCTTACACAATATTTTAAAAAACAATGCTAGAAGCTGTGAAATCAGTAGCTCTAAATTCGAAATCTTTGCAATCTACTTTGAATGAAATTAATTTAAGTAGACTTTTCGTTGATGTAAAAACAAAGAATTATTTGTTAAAATTTTAATATGTTCATGTCTGTTTTTGCTGTTAATACCAGTGTCATTACATCAAACGAATCTCGTAAAACAATATTGGATGTAGAAAAAGAAAGTAACAGTGCACTCTCGATTATCCGGGTTAATGCTGGGGAGGATGATCACGGATAGTCGAGAAACACGGATAATCCGAATCATCAAATTTTTATTTTATTTTCGAATATAATATCATATATACAACACAAACAAATAAGTAAAAATATATTGTTTTATCATATATACGAACTTAAAAATATAAAAAAGTTTACTATGTACACGAATTAAAAAAATCTGTTATTTTCATTTTGTTTTGAGATTTTTTTTTTTATCGAGCTTCATTTCACTTTGAAATATTCTTGCGGCTTCATACATTATTATAGTCAGTTCCCCTTTGTTCGGCGTAATCTAGCAATGTTTCAATACAATTCAATGCCTTTTCATGACTACTGGTATCTTCTTCGCTTAAACGATATTAGGATCGTCCATGCGTTCAAAGCCTGAATCATTTAAATCATGATTGAGCCACTCCTCTACGTTTTCCATATACGCGTCTTCAAAAAAAAAAAAATTCCAATAATCCACACATTTCAGATACAAAATTTTCTTCATTCTCTTTCGAATCCATTAAATCTGTTTCTATGTCAGGAAGAATCTTTCTCCATGATCGAACGAGTGTTACTGGTTTTACTTTTGACCAAGATTGTGCTATCCCATGTATAGCATCAATGCCAAAATCATTTTTTCCAAAATTTATGTGATTATCATCTTCCTCGACAAGAGTTTTTAGAAGTTTTTTGACGATAAAGACGTTTCATTGATGATATAACACACCTTGGTCCATAGGTTGAATCAGTGATGTAACGATGAGGGAGCAAAAAATTTTTTGTAATCATAAGTCCATCGTTTGTCTTCAATATGCTTTCATTCGGATGAGAAGAAGCATTATCTAGTTACAAATCTGGTTTCTGTGGCAATCCCTTATTTTTCAAAAATAATCGCACTTCTGGGACCCATTTCTTTTTTAACCAATCTTCGAAAATTTCCCTGTCCATCCATGCCCCTTTCTGACTATAATAATCGACAGGAAGATTTTTTATTTCAGTTCCCTTAAATGATCGTGGTTTTTTTGCTTTTCCAATCACCAAAAGTTTCATTTTATGAGTTCCTGATTCATTTCCACAACACGCCAACAATTATTCTTTCTTTAGTCGATTTATGTCCAGGAGCCGACTTTTCACTCATCGAAGCTAGCGTTTTGTTGGTAAAGCACTTCCAGCACAAGCCAGTTTCATCTGCATTATAAATTTGATCAGATTACCAAATTTTCTCTTTGCAAATATTCTTGAAATTCGGCAGCAAATTTGTCAGCAGCTTCAGCATTTGAACTGGGACGTTCTTACAAACGTTAGCTGGCAAGCCCCGTGTCGCTGTTTGAACCTCAAATCATCCAGCCTGACGAGGCGTTGGAACTTTCTTTAAGTCCTAGATTCTCGTGGAAATGTCTTTGCTGCTTCGATGCATTTGGCCCGCTAATTGGTATTCCCTCTGCTCGTTTTTTGATTCCCAAATCTTCGAATGTCGACGATTTTCATACTCTTTCTTTCCGAAGGACCTGCAGAACTATCACAATCTCTAGCAAACGCCTCTGACTTATTTTTTTTTTGTTTGATATATCTCAAACAGTTTGAATACCAATTATATGTTGGAAAGTTTTGACGTGGATTCTCCCTTTTCGAATCTCTCCAATTAATGTAAGTTTCCTGTTTTTTTACCTCCGTGCATTACAAATTTTCTCTGTTTTTTTGTTAATCGTTCTTTCTCCATTTTTTAAACGGTATAGATGTGTAGAGGCAAAATAGCGATTGCAGGATAACATATGCAACAAGAAAAAATAATACACAGAAAGAAATTGAAAATAATCAAAGATATTATTGTAATGAAAAAATCTGCTCTCTCTGTAAGAGACACACTTCTTCACTGCTTGCTAGGAAGCAAAGCAATGAATAAACAAACTACGAAGACATTTGAGAGGACCGAGATTTCATTGAACATTAGATTTTTTAGAACAAGCAAGAGTCGAGGCTCACAAAATATGGGCAATAAATATCCGAAGAGAGTGTGGCGGGGCGACGTTTCTGTGTGTCCCCTAACCATTTCGTTCAAACAACGCGCATATTCAAGATCGCAATTCATTAATGCGTCTTATAATCATAATAGAAAAAAATCAATCAAAATATTTTCAGGCACCGATAACCCGCAAACCGGATAATCGAGAGTACACGTATAGCAAACCTAATTAAAGATATAAAATAACTCAAAGAAACATAGAAGTCGGTTCATGATGAAAAAATGTTAGTTATTCAGAGTGAAGCATTAATTCGCTTTTTTATGCGTTTACCATTTCTTGAAGAAAGAAAATGCAAGTGTCGCAATATTTGCGAATTACTAGGCGATATTTTGGAGGTACGGACATATCAGAGATGGATTCAGAAGTTTCGATCAGAAAATTATGACCCTGAAAATGTCTCGGAAAATTGTGGATGAAGACATTTTTAATGCTGAATCTAATCCAACTACAACTGTTCTAGAAATTGGTGACAATCTAGGATACTCGAGTTCTAGTGTGCATTAACACATGAAAAAAATTAACAAAGTGTGGAGACAAGGAAAATGGACACTACAAGAATTATTATTTTTTTAATATTTTTTTTTTCCACATTCAGCACACCCAACATCAACACCACCGTACGGCCCTGGTTGACACCAAAAACACTGTTGCGGCTGTGTGGTGGAACTCCAAGGGGATAACTCATTTAGAAATTCTTTGAATAGGGCCAAACAATAACGGCAGATATGAATTGCAACTAGCTGAATAGGTTGAATAGTGGCCAGTGGTGCATATGTTGCATCATCACTGGTTCGATCATTGCCGGCAGCATGATGTCACATATGCATCATGATCGCGCCAACCGTTTATGGCCGGCGATCTAGCACACACATCTGTACAATGAATACAGTGAATGAATTTTTATATCTGCAAATGCTAATGCTACATCTATTTGAAGTAATACGTTCAATAGCGTAAGTTTTTGGTTATTTGATGCGGCCACGATAGTGTTAAAAAGAAAAATGCCCCACACTTATGAATCAATGTCAGGAATTCAGATGTTTCGAAAATCATGGAAGAAAATAATTCGACATCCTCTGTACTCTCCAGATCTTGCGCCATCAGAATACCAGCTTTTCAGTTCATTACGTTATTTTTTAGATGGAAAAAAATTTAGAAATGCCGAAGTGGTGAAAAAGGGACTTTCAATTCAAAAATGACACAACTTTACGAAAGGATGATCAAATTTTATCCGAAAGGTGGAAAGATGTTTCAATTATTGGTGGAAATTATATTTTAAATTAATAAACAAAATTTTTCTGGAAAATTACTTTCCATATAACCTAATATTAAATACCATGCCTCGAGGACAAGAGTACATTTGGAGTTACACAGCCCGCAAAATTAAAAAATTCCACTCATTTTTTATCAAACCTTGTATATTAATATGCATAAGTAATAGAAAAATACCTTTAAATAGCTCCGTTAAATCTATAGTCGGTTTATCAATGGCCAGTGTTAATTTGTACTTCGATTCCTTCATCGGAGTAGCTGGATAACAAACAAGCTTCAATGGCAATACATCGTTTTTTTTTAATACTCTTATTTGACCAGTAGAACTAATGAACAATATAATAACACAGATATCTAAATTTGAAACCGGTTTTAAATCTTTCATAAATACGTCGGTTACAACTGAAAGATTGTCTGTGATATCAGTGAACGATTCACTTGTATTTGAGCATAACAATGGTGAGTTCGTTTCAAATGTCACTTGCAAAAATTCAATAATTGTATGATCAACAGGCTTTATATTGACTTCCACCTTGCATTTTAAGCTAATACATTCTGTATTTTCAGATACATCAGATGTCGTATTTGGACAATGATCGTTTATTTCAAGATTCTGATGTATATATATTGAGAAAGGTAAATCTCGTTCAGTCGCTTTTGATATAAGATTAATTTCTAAAAAAATAATAATATAAAATATAAAATATTTACATGTATATTATTAATTTAACAGAATTTAATATACCGCTGTTATCATTCTCTGTGTTAATTATCATTTGAAGATTTTCTAATTCCTTTTGTGCGCGATCAAAATCGACATCGGCAATTGGTAAAGGTGGAGCAGTAAAGAGTTCAGGTTCCGTTCCCAAATAGCAACATTTAACTTCTCCGGTATCAGTGGCTATTACTATTGCGCCGGGAAGATTGGGAAAAAATGCTCTTTTTATAATGAGTGGCATAAACGTTAACTGGCAAGACCACAACAGAGTTACTTGTTCGTAAATATACAAAGTGGATGTCGAGGATACAACCATTTCCATCAACCGTGCATTATTTTCTATAAAAAAACATATCATGAATTTACAGTGATCACAAATTTCGTGTATTTAATTTATTTATCATTTCATACCATAATACCAGCCAACTAAATATCCAAATGAACATACAGGTTCAAAATCAAAGCTCTTCATAAATTTTAAAGTTCCGTTATCGTAGATGCAATAAAGATATTTTTCGCCCAATAAAATAAAACAGCACGAATTGTTGCTAATCTAAAACAAAATAATAATTTTAATATAAATTATTATATTCCTATAGGGTTGATGCAAAAGTTTTGACATTTTTGTATGATCCTAGCAAAAAAGTTTTTTTCGCAGAACTGATGAATAAAATCTGTTTTAACGTAGCCATGCTATTCGGGATCCCAAGCTTTTGATTTTTCTCGAATAACTCTTTTAATATAAATCCTACACATCACAAGCTATTTTGTATTTCTCTAAAAAAAGTCTAAAGAATAAATATTATAAATAATCATTGACCTTTGTCCACAATTGCAAAAAAAAATAAAAACAACATTCGTTTCTGTTGCCACGGACTCATAGTTTTTTCTCACTCGCATCCGGTACGATGTACCAAATGCGTTCAGTAAGGCCCTTATATTTTTTTAAAATGTCAGTCAATAAAATGCAGGTACGTCATTATGTACTGTAAGAATTTGATAAAGGAAATACTGCGATTGTGGTAGCCAAATACATTTGTAATGCCCTCAAAATTCGACAGACAGAAAAGTGATTTGCAAAATCTGAACTGGTGATTTATATTGACTGATAAAACACGGAGGGCGGCCTTTGAAGTCTGGTGACGACAAGTTATAAGTCATAATTAACATTGATTCATGTTAAAACATTAGGAAGATTACGGTGAAGATGGGAATCAATTAATCAACCGTATTAGGATTTTTGCAACGCAAAGGGATGGTTTCGCAGTATCGATAAAAAATGTTTTGTTTAGTGGGATTGGAAGGGTATTGTGTATTTCAAACTCTTCAAACGTAATCAAGGAATTACAGTGGAACGATACTGTCAACGATTAACAAAATAAAACATCTCCCTTGTAAAATAAAGACCAGAATTGGTAAACAGAAAAGGGGTATTGTTTTGGCTGATCATTCTCATTCATTCTGATTATTATTTGTTTAGGTTAATGTGAATTTTTAAATGGTAAAAAATTGGATACAATAAATCAGGTAAACAATTCCCTCAATGCATTTTTTGCTTCAAAGTCAACGGAATTTTACTCCAATGTTATAAGAGACAATGGAGATTATTTAAATAATTAAATCAATAAAAAAAAGCTTAAACAAATTGGTTTCATTTCATATAAAATACGTTAAAACTTTGTATCCCGCCAATATATTATTTTGACTTTACCTGTAGTGTTTGAATGGTTAGTATATTTTCGCCGATATTATATTCCCAATCTGGACTGACTTTTTTGTTTTGCTTTGTCTTATCTTTAATGGTTTCTGATATATTAGATAAATTATAATAACTAAAATAAATATTCAATAATGAGAAATTAATATCGAAAATTGATATTTAAAGTAACCAGAATTTTTCTATATTTTATTTACCTGTAAGCCTCAATAGTCCAATTAGAAGTGCAAGTTATGAAAATATCAGCACAGTTACTGTATGCCAATGGGCCTGGTATTAAGACATTAGGTAAAAAACAAGAAAATGTTGGCAAATCTTGTTCAAAAAACATTAGCATCCCATCGAGCGATTGTACACAAATAAAATCTTTCACTTTTACATTTCCAAATGGACCAATCACAAAACAATAAGCGGCTCTCGGCAGAGTATGGTAATACTGTTTTATCAATATATTTTGATCGCCTATAAAAATTAGGAAAATATTTTATAAAAAATATATAATAAAAATAGAATAATTTTGTATTACCATACTCCATATGCCCTTCTTTGCTAGATAGACCATAAACAGATATTTTGTATGGATGTAAAACAGCGATGAGGTCTATATTTGAGCCTCTAAAATATAATAGACATGTATTATCATTTATAATTAACAGAGAATTAAAATATTAAAAAACGCATAGGTGGTATTATATCATAACGTAATCATTTAAATTACGGTAATAATTTTCCAGTGTTAATTTCTAAAACTGGCTCGTTGACTGTATATTCTAAAACAACATCAGTAGGCCGGAACGAATCTTGAGGTTTGAATATTTGTATTAAGCCATCAGGTGTTCCAAATATTATGAGGTCGCCGGAGCCTTCTGGACCGAGCTGAGCCGTGGTAAGGGCGGCGCCCTGGAGCTCGGCCGCGGCCTCCGTCAATACGCCACCGCTGCTCCACCATTCACGAGCTCTGAACAACGACATAGCTCTCAGCTGTCACTGCTGTCATTTGACACAGGATCCTAACAATCACATTGACGTCCATTAACCATGAATAATAAATTATATTACTATTTTACACATAAAATAACGGAGGATATAATGTATTTGTTTTAAATAAAATTATTTTAATATTATTATGCATTTGTATATATTTTCACGATAAAAATGAGATTAAGGCCAATATTTATTTTATAAAACAAACTGTCAGTAGCTAGCTATCGATCGACTCTCTTCGAGGTTAACGATACGTTTTTCTCATCATGGCACAAATGGTTACTCCTGAAGTTACTGAAGCAGATCAAATTAAAACTGTAAGTACAATCATGTAATCTTTATAGACATGTTTCGAGTACGCATCACAAAAAGTTGATCTTCTAAATGTAAGGTTATCTAATATATATGAAAATAAGTTTATATCCATAATTTAATCTAAAAAAGTGATCAAACTTCTTATGTGTTATTTTAGATATACACTTTGTCTGCCAATCAATTAATTATACATAAATGTCTTTTTATTTTCAGTTTAAAGAGTTCTTAGTCTCATACAACAAGCTTTCTGAACTATGTTTCGTAGATTGTGTCCATGATTTCACTTCAAGAAACATAAAAAAATCAGAGGTAAAATATTTAATACTCGGTTAGAATGACTGTTGTCTAAATAGAAAAATATTTATTTTACAGGATAGCTGTGCATTAAATTGCATGGAGAAATTTTTAAGAATGAACCAACGTATAACACAAAGGTTCCAAGAATACCAAATGATTGCTAACGAGAATGCATTAGCAATGGCTCAGAAGATGAATCCATCATAATTATTATTAAGGACTAAAGTATGCGTAGTTCGTTTAATGACAAATTATATTAATTCTTTGTTTTCATGTTTCTAATATTAAATCTCATGTTACATTATGTATGCATTTTCTTTGCCGTTATCATATTTATTTCGTAAACAATTAGAACAAATGTCAACATTTTTAGCCTAAGACATTACACAATTCATGAGTGCTGCCGCAAAGACCTTCCTCTAATGTTTGACTCATTAAACGATTTGGTAAGTGGAGCAAGAAACAGAAGGGTGTCTCAAATTCATAAGAATTGATTTATTATTGGGAGTATATAGTTGATTGTGGATCCTTCCTTCTGCATGACAATGCAACACTGACAATTTTTCTTGATGATACCTCATTTTTGGTAGAATAAGGCATTCCAATTCATTTGTAGTGACCAGAGCCTACAGTGAAAATTACCTTAATTTTATAATCAAATTTACCTGGATTGAAGAAAACTTTTAAATAAAACACGTTTAAAAATTAAAAAAAATATTTTTCATTATAAATAAAAATTAAACAATTTGTACTTCATCTCTTATACTTTTTAACAACTTATCTATTTTTTCATCTTCGTCGGCAGTATTTTTCCTAATTTTTTTAATTTTTTCAAGAGCTTTTTTACATTTCTCTGATAATGTTGTGCGCATTTGCGCATAACAAAGCTTATATACCTCACTATAAGAATCTAATACTTTCAATGCTAAATCTAACGTTATCGCACCGCATTGCCATAACTCGGTAACTTGATCTTGTTCAGGCAATAAGACTTTAACGATAATCCCATGGTTTTTGGCTTCGACGCTTTCAATATCTTTACATAGGCAATATTGTTCTTCATCAAGAGTCGGGTCGACAAATACATAATCTCCTTGTATACCGAACGTTACTGCGACAATCGAATCATACATAGGTATTTCGGCATCGGCGAGAGCTAATCCTGCAGCATTGATCAAGGTCGATAAACAACTTCCGTCATTTTCTAATACGTATGCAAAAATATCTATCTGTAAGAAGAAAAATAAAATGTAATTCGATAAAATAAATATTATTTAGAATAGAAATTTTATGTACCTGAAAATTAGCAAATAAATGTCTCAAGACGGCGGGTTCTAAGGCTCTGCGTAGTGCAGCTGCCATATCTCTTTCTTCATTTCCCGGGATTAATTGTACCCTTTTGATATTTGAAAACGGAGCGAATTTTACATCGCAATATAATTCGCCTTGATTACTGAAACAATAATATGTTTTATTACCAGATATTATTTTTATTTAGCTATACATGTACTTTTTCCGAAAACAGTAAAGCTAGCTCAAATTATCTCAACTATGTGCGTTTTATTTAATTCCATATACTGGTGCAAATAAAAGTAATTGATACAATAATATTTCAACGACGTAAATTTTATTAATAATACTCACTCAAACGTTGCTTGCTTGGGTAATTCTCTAGGTTCGTATACTCCAACAATCACCTTCGTATTTCCATTTTCTATGTAAGCAGAACCTTTTGCTTGGGAAATTGGTCCGAGATCAGCATCTGATTAAAATGAAACAATCAGGTAAATTAAAGATTTTTCAAGATATCATATAAACAAATGTATCGGTTTGGGGGTATGAATACGAACGCATAGTCCTGGCATGCTGAAGCGTGCGGCTTCCTCGTCGCTCATCACCATCGAGCACCAGCTCACACAGCTGCTGCGGGGTGCGAGTGTTATTTTTTGAGTACAGGCGATAGGGCAGAGTGCTCTCAGGGCCCGCCACGCGCTTCGTGTCAGCCGGCATCGCGCGTGTTTGCTGACAGATTCGGTGTTGCCAGGACAATGTTTATGTCACTCCGTATTAAAATGTACAAATTATTTTTCACAATGTTCTTAACTCGGTTATCGAAATCGTAGCCACGTTAATGTAAAGAATTGTTTAAAATATTTAAAAAAAATATAGACAGGTACATATAATAATTATTAAGTATCCCACGGACTCAAAATTAGTATAGCAATCGGTGACGATTTGCAGGCATAGCAAGTAAGACATTACCTAAGAGAAATAAAATCAGAGCCAGCAAATGGTGGTCCATATTTCAGGCCAATCGTCGGTTTTGCTACAACTTTTGTATTTTGTAAAATTTTCGGTTTTTTCAAGAGTTTTTATGTAAGGGAATCAGTTTTCCATGCGCTGGCTGCCCTATATGCGCGATATTTATTACATGATTCCCATTTATTTATTATTTTTATTTAAAAATATCCAGATAGAAGATACTTATGTAAGACATGGTTGACTTTTAAAAAACATTTTTTTTTTCTTTTTAATACATTTAAAATTAACAGCGTG
>JAGXCT010033218.1:0-28550 GCA_022495035.1 Philopotamus ludificatus | reverse complement strand
AATGAACTTATAGCCCTTAATACTATGCGCTAGGTAATTGAGAGGCGATTAATTTAATGGATCTTATTTCCTGGATTTCATTTCCTGGTCTCATTTTTTTAAGCTGAGAAATTGCAACTCTGTTACATGTTATTAGTAACTTTTATGGAACCCTGACTTATTTTTTTATTCTGTATCGTCCGGATACAAAAGAGGCCTGTCTATGGGATGGTATGATCTATCCATCGTATATGGTCGTCAAGCAAGCAATAGTTTTTTTCCATGATGTTATTTGCATCGTAATTATCTCTTTATATATATTTTTTTATTTATATCAGATTTTCCTAATAATATAATAAATATTATTAGTGTCCTCTCTATCAATGGCGTTTTATTCTTCATTCGAAATTAATGGATGGTCGTAAAAAGTAAGATTTGTGCCAATAAAATGAAACATGACCACGGGCGAATCTTCCTCCAATTATTCTTGGTTCTTTGTTACGGAGGAGGGTAGTGGGACGTGACCGGAATGCTAGGCGACTGATTGGCAGAGTAAAATTTGAAATTAGCAATGGAAAGCTTTTAGTAGATCAAAATCCAGTCGTGGACGGGAAACAAAGGAATTTAATTCCTTACCTCGATGGTGAACGCCAATAAATGTAATCCGATTGCGACTATGTGTTGCGGTAGTGGCGTCGAGCGTATGCGAGGGCGTCGGAGAAGCGTCGCAATTTTTTTTTTTAATCTAAAACATGGGGACATTTCGCGTGTTATTACGCCGATGAAAAATGGCCACTACGCACTTGAGGCCCCTACAATAAATTTCGGCAAATGGCTGAATATCTAATATGCTTGTCCGAAAAGGGGTGAATTTTTGCTTTTTTTTTAAATTGCTTTTTCTGTTCATATTTTTTCGCACACTCGACTTGCCGAAACTGTTATTTTGCCGGTGTATATCGCGTTTATTGCATTATTACGTGAGAGTTATTGGCCGTGAATCGAAACGTAACTCTATTTTTACGGCCATAGAAATATATTTAAATCGTGCAAAACTCTATGCTTAGAAAGTACAGTGAAATATCTATTTATCATTATTTAAGTCCCTTATCCATTCTAATCCATCGACGCTCTAGTCCAGTGGTCGCCACACTCAATAAGGATTTGAGCTACTTTCGGAAATTGAAATTGTCTCCTGAGATACTTTTTCATACTCCTATCCCTCGCCTCCTATTTTTACTTTAGAGATTTAAATTATTTATTTTATCACATGTGATGTTTTTTCTCGCTCGCATCCGGTACGATGTGCAAGTGCGAGTGACACGGTAACACATGCGGCGACTACTCTGAGACGGAGGAACATCGCAGAGTTCGTGCATTACTTACGCATCATATTGATTAATAAAAAAATCCAAAATATCAACAAAATTATGAATAATTATTTTTATTCTTAGAATAATCCATTTTTTAGCATGAGCTAAATGAGCCCCAAATTCTTGGGGTCTATTTTACTTACTAAATAGACCCCATCGGGCGACGTCGTTGGTTTCGAGCCGCTATGACGGGCGGTAGTGGTACGTAGGAATTTTTGTATTCTCCTTGTGCACAACACAAATGTCATTTACCTAAGTGGCGATACAAATGAGCGAGAAAGAGACAAAACGGATGGCGCAGTTTCCATCGTAATACTGACTGCTTCTCTATTTTACTTAGAAATTTATTTTACAACGGAAAATTGTTAAGCATTTCATTTAAATTTAATTCGAGAAATATGTCCAATAATGAAATTTGAGAGGTTAATTTATAAATGTGATAAAATATCCTACACGAGCTACTGTTTGGCGACCACTGCTCTAGTCCAAGTTAGTAGTCTTGGCATTATTAAAAAAAATGGAGAACTAGATCAGGGTCGCACTGTAATATTTTTTTAAATAGCAAAGAAGTTTTTGATTTTTCTCTTGAAATAGAAAAATATAGGAAGCGTTTCATTACTAATCGACGATATATCGTCGATTGTAGTAGGGATTAACCATTCAGCAGACTATGAGTTAAATAATACAGTATAGTCATTTATTTTTCGATGCTAATGGCATCTTCATTATAATCTGATTAATAATGCAGAGCTTTATAATAATGAAGTTATTGATTATACACGCGGTATTTCCCGCATGTCGACACGCAACTGAAAAACGCGCACAATAAATTATAGCGCTGAAGCTGAAAAATTATAGACAAAAAAAAAAGAATCAATTTATTCGATGATTAATAAAGTTTTTTGATCCGTGACATTTTTTTCGGCTGAAAAATATAGCTTTGAACGCCTGACAATTTAACATTTCACGCTTTTCACGAACGATTCGTATTTGAATTTAAAAAAAAAAATAATTAAAATACGCCAAAAATTCTAAAATTGTCAGTGAGCAATGATTGATCGCACTCCTTTCCGATTCGATGAATAATTTATGCCTCGGATATTTACAAAAGATTTTTTTTCTTTCCGATCCGAAAGTAAATATTTTCATCGTTCGATGATTACTTAATCGCTGAAACTTTTTTATTATTATTATCGTATGGCGCATAGGCGCAGAGTAAAACGAAAACAGGATTTAATTTGCAGCACCTTGATTCAATATATCTTCCATCTTGTTTGTCAGGTCATTGTGTGAAAGACGCGTCGAATAAATCTTCATCTGAAAGATTTACAGCTAAATCTCGGGGTATATTGAAGCAATTTGTTTAGGAAAAATGCGGCAAAATTACACTCAATACGTAAAAGGTGGACGTGATTAAAAATAGATGGTAAATGAGATCATATTCACTTCTAACAATAAATTACTATATTAATCAAATCAAAAATAAATAATTAAGATTGTTTAAAAAAAGTATTTGCGAGAAAACTCTTATAATATAATTTTCACATTTTCTTTCTTTAATATAGGGTAGGTGTCCAACGAATTCAGGGAATTCTATATAACACTGTTCAGGGGGTATCTAAGCGGAAAAGACCCATTACCTCCCCATGTTTTATAAAAATATTTATGTAGTCAGTCTGGCTCTAAGGAATTAATTAATTTTACACCATCTATCCTTCGTTGCATAAATAATAATAAAACAAATAATAAAAAAATTCAATCCAACTGAAATAATATTAAAATTATCGAGTGTCGTGGTTTGACACTGGGGGGAATATTATTGTGAGACACTCATTCCCCTTGCATCTTTAGAATTTTTATTGAATACACATATCCCTCGATTTACACGATAGATAGGTTCCTAAGAAAAGCGTGTAAATCGAAATTGTATAATTTTTAATGTAAAACCGTGTACATCGAAAAGTACACAAAAAACGCATAATTTGGTTGTTTTTTAAAATACATAAATAAAACAAATTATATTCTTTCGTGGTATATTATAAAGCAATATGCTTAATACAATCTAGAATTGTATTTTTTTTCCAAGCAACTGTTAAAGATTCGTTATTTTCCATTTGTTCTAAAATGTGTGTGAAGGCTCGTTTTATGTAAAGAGACTTAAAAGTCGAAATAATTCTCCGATCTAATGGCTGTAATAATGAAGTCGTATTCTTTGGTAAAAATATAACATGGACATTCTCATGCTGTAGATCTTGTGGATGACCCGGTGCATTTAAATGAGTGAATGGCGCTTTGGAATCTTGCTGTTATGCCATTCATCCATCGTAGTCATTTAAATAAATAATGTCAAAATCCTGCATTCTACAATCGCGTAGTTACCTTAATTCAAAATGATGCAAAGCATCAGGGTCCTCGCTGTATAAGGAGCTGCCCTTTGCCATTAAAGGGATATTCAGGGATCGCTAAGAACCGTATTGAAAAAAATACACAATAATCAAAAAAATTGTTTTAAATAATTACATGGAAAGTCGACAATTTTTATTTTAAATTTTAAATTAAAAAAATATGGAGGAATGAAATTCGTTGAATAAATAATAATAAAATCAAATAATATGAATTTCAATTCCACTGAAATAATATTAAAAATTAACCAGTGTCATGGTTTGACACTGGGGGGAATATTGAGATACTCATTCCCCTTGCATCTTTAGAATCTTTATAGAATATTTATATGGGTGAATAGCGCTTTGGAATCTTTATGTAATACAGTGGAACCTCTCATAGCGAGCATAATTTGTTCCAGTATCTTGCTCGTTGTGTGAAACACTCGTTATGCGGAACTAATTTTCTCATATAAATCAATATAAAACCCAATAATGCGTTCCATGCGAAATATTTTTTTAACGTTTATTCAATTACGTAACAACCTGGATAAAAACATTTTTAAAAATCGAAACTAGCTTATTATTTATTAATTTATGACATATATGTCGTATATATGATTAATTATTTTTACTAGAAAGCTGTCTAGAGACATTTGTTTTAGCCGACTCTTTAAACAAAGTGAAAATGTGATTACCAGCGTTATCATTGGACATACTGGAGCATCTAATAGCCACCTCCTTATTAGGATGATGCTTCTCAATGTACGATGAAACAGTTTCCCATGCTTTCAGCATTTCTCTTATTACGTCAGAAGATTGTTTCTCTGATACTTCCTCTCCCTGCAAACTCTCCTTCATAACTTCTTGGTGTGAAATACGATCCAACACACACAAGTGCGTCATACGTTTGTGACTTCCCCTTTCTGCGTCACTCGTTATGTGAAATGTCGCTCGTTAAGGAAACAATTTTTTCACTTTTTTTTTGCTCGTTATGCTAATTACTCGTTATGGGAGGTGCTCGTTAAGAGAGGTTCCACTGTATATTGTAACATATATTTTTTGCTAATATACCGACATATATAGAAATGATATATATATATGTATGCAAAGAAATATATCTGGTTTAATTTTTTCTGGTCCAATTTATATGCGTGCGTCAGCTTTTCTATTTTTTTAAACTATCTCCCGACTATAAATCACTGCAAATTAAGGACTTAAACCGTTTCAAGGCCGACGTAAAATGGTTTTTCCCACGGAGATTTCCACCCTCGGATCGGATGAAAAATTGAGAAATTCCCAGAACAGTTTCGCGGACACGGCGTCTGAGCAAAACGCCGGATATCCGGCGTTAAATCCGCGAAACAATTGGAAGCTGTCAATGTTGATTCAGAGCCACATACTTGCGATTTTAACACGAAAAAATATTTTCTACATCATATGGCGGAATTGAGGCGTCATTAGGGCATCCTGGCGGCCATATGGCGTATTTATTGGACGCGCTCGCTTGATTTATATCGAATCGCGCAATGGACGCAATTATATATTCCGGCCACGCTCTCGATATAATAACAACCAGATTACGTTACAAACATTTATGGCTCTCCTTTATCAGAGGAGCGGAGATCCTTTTGCCCTTCGAAAGTGCCATCAAAGAACACATTTCGGTATAACGGATATCAGCTCTTTTTTTATTTTTTCCTACGGCGATATTTTATTGGGCACTGATAAATCCGAGACATCAGATGGGAGAAAATGATAAAACAATCTGGACGTCGTTAGGATGATAATACATAAAGATAGTGCTATACCTAATAGGATTTTATTGTATATTATGCAATTTGCAATATCTAACCACATAATGATCACATTAAGACATTATAACTACATCAATGACCCATGTCTGCGGAGAAAAACTGAAAAATATTAGTATAAAGCTATAACTTTATACTCGCGTAGAAAATTAAGCTAAATTGACAAACTGTATTTATTTTTATTTACACGATTTTTTCAGTGCTCATTATCAGCGAAGATTTATCTTCCGCTAAAACGTTAAAATCCTGTAAGTAGTGCTATTCTTAACCCTTTCAGTGCGGGGCGCATGACGTACATGCGCAAACAAATCGTGTCCAGGGTGTCACACGCATGCCATTCATACGAGAGATTCTTTCGAACTTCAACTTGTCGTTACATGTAAACTAGACCGAGTTAAGTAATGGTGTTTGTTTAAAAAATCAGCTAATAAACACAGCTATCAATAAATATACAACATATCACAAGAAATTTATAGGAACCATGTAATATGTAAATATTCCGCAGTAATATCGGTGATGTATCTCAGCTCAGGGGTTGTTAAGGGTTTTCCACGTACATTATGTTCCACATACACGTGTACGGATGTAATGGTATAAGAAAATTGCATTTCGCATTTTTGATTTTGATTCGTATTCCCATTTTTTTCTCACTTAATCTCTGTTTGAGCAATTGATATTTTGTTCGATATTATTACGAAAATAAAGCGAATCTGTTTTATTTTAGTTGAGATGGAAGAACATATCTCAATCAACATGCCATCTTTTCTGGCAGCAGTAATGATAAAAAAATAAATGATCCAAGTGATTTTTGATCTCTTCATTTAAAGTAAAGGTTTTACCATCTAAAAAAATTGTAGAGATCGAAACAAATAATAATTAGAAGGTGCCAGATATGGAAAATATGGTGGGTGTGGCAGTATATCCCATCCAAGCTGTAAAAGCTTTTGGCGAATTAACAAACTTGTATGAGGTCTCGCATTATCTTGGTGAAACACTACACCTTTTCTATTGATCAATTCTGACCTTTTCTGTTTAAGTAAATCATTCAATTTCTCCAACTGATAACAAGACACTTCAGAATTAAACGTTCTGTTGTCCGGTTGAAGCTCAAAAAAACGATTCCTTTGAAATCCCACCAAACAGATAGCATCATCTTTTTTTGAAGAATATCGGCTTTCGAATTGCTTTGGGCCGGTTCATTTTTTTACTTCATTATTCTTGCGTTTAACATTGTTGAAGACAACCCATATATCGTTCTTCTGTGATGATGTGCTCCAAAATGGATCATTTTGTGGGGACGTTTGGCTAGCTAAATCACAGACGTCAACCCGACGGCATAAATTTCTTTCCATAAGAACATGAGGATCTCATATGTCGAGCTTGGAGATTAAATTTAGGCGTTTCAAATGATCATGAAGGGTTAAATTCGATAAATTTAATCTTTCAGTGTTCTCACAAGTTGTTTTTCACCGGTTTGCATCAATTAATGTCTTTATTTTGTTTTCATCAGTTTTAACTGGCCTTCCAGAACGTGGTACATCTTCAACATTAAAATTTCCGGATCTTAATTTTGCAAACCAGTTTTGGCACTGGCGTTCTGTTAGTACATCTTTTCCATACAGCATTTTTACCTTTTCAATAGTAAAAAAGTAAAATATGCCGAAAATGCTGCTTCTCAGTTTCCATATTTGAAAGGGTACCAATCAAAAACTACTGCGTAGAATCAATGGGACTTTTTTGCAAGCAAGCCTTGCTATATCAGCTGTCAAAATATATAATGATTATGCGGCTTAAGTGTAAGGTCTCTAAGAAAAAAAATAGTTAAGTCCTCTGTTGAAATTAAACGAAATGACTTTCCGAACAACCCAATATTTTAAATCGATTTCTTAACACGCCAATTCTACTCATCCACCACATTCAACCCGTTTATTATATTAACATCTAATTTGATTCGTTTATTTGTAGTCCCAGCTCTTAGCTGCAATCGGCAAAGTGGGTCAACCAGCTCTTCTGAGATAATTCATCTTTTTTTCAAATAAATCATATCACACACGAATAATTTATTTTCGTTAGATGCAATATGTAAACTTTCCCACAATTTACACTGTCTGACAGCTCTCCTACGGAACGTTTTGTCTTCACGCCGATTTTTTTATCCGAATCAATTTTTTCATCGGGCTATAAGTAGGTGTATTGTAAACAAAAAAAATCGGTTAATCTAAACACATGTCCAGTATAGAGATATGAAAATAACGCATCGGGCGTGTATTTTTAATTTTTTTCCGTATATCATGTTCGTAGACCATAATTCCAATGTATATGAATCGTTGCAGATTGCTCGAAAAAAATGTTGAATCATTTAATTCATTGATTCGATAAAAAAATGTATTTTTGCAATAAATTAGTATTAAACAGTATTGTCATTGTGTTCCATATAATACGATAAAAACACGACACTTCGGCGCAATGCAAAGCTCTGATACTGAGAATAGCGACGTTTGCGCGCAGAATAAACGTCAGAAACAGATTTTTATCTGCAATCGAAAAATATAAGTCAATCGTTATGTTGTCTAAAATAGAATATATATATATATATATATATATATATATATATATATATATATATCATCATCATCATCATCATTTGCCAGTTCTCACTGCTGAGGGCATGGACTCCTACCAAACTCTCGCATGGTAGTCGATACGAACCTGAGTCTCACACGTGACGTGAGGGCCTCTTTCGTGTCCATACTGCGGGGACCCGAGCCGTCTTGGTATGCGGTTTTTGTAAGAGTTTTCCCTATATATATATATATATATATATATATATATATATATATATATATATATATATATAAATATATATATATATATATATATATAAAACTTCTCATGATGAAAGGATTGCGCGACAGGGATAATAATCACTTGCGACCGGCTACTTGAGACTTGTTTTGGGCAGATGTGCATATGTATACCTTTGTATATCTATATAGGTGTGTGGTCTCTCGCTACTCGTCACTTGTAACTCGTTATAAGCAGATAACGCCTTAGAGAAGAGAACAAACGAATACCGAGACAAACTCCCTCCTATTTGCCTGGACACAGTCAAGAGGGTAAAATCCGATATCAACATGGTAGAAGATATACGTCCAATGCCAGCAATGGCCAAGAGAGGGAAACTCTTTATAAAAAAACCGCATACGGCTTGGGTCCCCGCGGTATGGACACGAAAGGGGAGCCCTCACGTCGCGTGTGAGACTCAGGTTCCTTTGGCCTCGACTACCATGCGAGAATTTGGTAAGGTCCATGTCCTCAGCGAGTGAGAGCCTTGTGACTGACAAATGATGATGATGATATATATTTATTCAAAACTTTTCAAAAATATTTTTTTCCAATGTTCAAGTAACTTAAATGTGTACTTTTAACTCGTTTTCATTGATATTTAAGTTTTTCATGCAAGTAAATATTAAATATACAAAAAAATATAATAGGAACTAGTGCTAGCCTTATAATTTATTTCTGAAATAAATTCTATTCACGTAGTGCAGAAATAACATTATAAATTACTAAGATCCAATAGAAATCCCGTATTTGATAACCTAATGTTCGAGTTAAGTTTACGTCCTGATATAATAAAGAAAGCATGTCTGTAAGTTTTTGTCGCTTAAAAATATTGCTTTGCATTATTTAGGAGTAATATATTTTATAATATTGTTGAGGGAAAATATCGAAACCAGAAATTGACGAAGGACACATCAGACATTGTATGCTATTTGTTTTCGACCAGGGCTTGAATGGCATTAAGGTCATTAACCGTTTAGACGCCATGGCGTGCAGGCACGCGAAATCGTCTAACCACCAGCGCCACGGCAAACGCTACTACGAATTTATTTATGAATATTTTATTTTAAGTTTATACGGCGTACGGTAAAAAATCATATAATTGACTTGGCGATTAAAGGGTTAAAGCTATTAATCCAATGGGGTATATTTGGGTCCCCAATTTTTTTCGAATAACTCTTTTAATATAAATCCTACATGTCCGAAACTTTTTTATTTGTCTAAAAAGTCCAAAGAATAAATATAAATAATCATTGTCCGCAATTGCGAAAAAAAACTAAAAACAACAATATTGTTTTGCAATGGCACGGGTACAATGTTTTTTATCGCTCCGTACCGGATATGAGCGAGAAAAATCATCGTACTGTGCAATGATAGAAACCGATCCTTGGATCAATTTCTTGGATTTTTCTATTAATATTCATCGTGAATAACAATTTTTATTAATAGAATAATACATCTTTTGACTTGAAATTTTTGGGGTTAATAGACCCCAAATATACATTAATTTCATACAAAATAGACCCCATCGGCCAGTGGCATTGCTTACGCGTCGTCATGACGAATTGTTTAAATAAATTGTAGGTTTCAAAGGTTTAAATCGGGATATAGAAATCTATAAGATGCTCCTGATTTTGGGACGACCTTCTAAATTTCATAATTCATCTAAAGAATTCAGCTGTTTTTATACCAAATTATAACCGACTTAAATCGAAAAAGGCAATGGTTTTCTCCAAATCATAGTCCCTTTCCGACCCCTAGTCCTGGTTTACCGATCCAAAAAGACCTTTTGTGCATTTGATAGAATATAAGAGGAATAATTTATCACGTATTATAAAACCGGATGAAATAATTTCTGTAGACCGTAATTAATTCGAAAGATTATTCAAGAAAATAAAAATCAAACGTCTAATTATGTTGAACAGGTGGAATAATTCTTTATCACGAAAATGGAGGCTCTTATAAAGAACGAATGACCCAAGTAAAAAATAAGAGTTAAACTGGGAGATTCTACCAGTACAGCACAATATTAGTAAACATTAGAACACATTTTAAGAAAAAGCAATAAAATTAATAAAATAAATAAAGGTTGGTTCCATAAATTAAAAAAAAACATTCTTAGTTCTTTTTAGTGGAACTTGTTATTTAAAATCTTTATAGTTTTACGTTACGTGACGCTATTTTTTTGCCACTTATATGTCGATAACGCACCCGCGCGCATTACGCGCGATACGCCCCAGGCCTTTTTGAACAAATCACTTCCCATCGATTTGACAAACGGCGCGTACAGGGTGATCACAAAACTGAATAATCCCCACGGCGCTTGTCTCTTTGACTAATAATTTCACAGCACAGTGGGCAGAGTAGCCGTTTAATATTTGCCAGAGCGTTGCGCGCAAGCGCGCTAATGGGATATTGCGACCGTTTTTATTCCGCCATTATCTCCGATGGCATCGCCAATTTGTCGACAATGGGTTTTGCATGGTGTTACGGGGAAATTAGTATAAGATGGGTATCCCGCTGAGATGGATATAAAAGAAAATGGATAACATTTTCAATGAAAAAATAAATAAGCGAAATTACTGTATGCTGATTCGCCGGCGCATGCATTCCCTGGACGATGAGGGAGGCAGAACGAAGCGGGGATATCACCTGTTACTTGAGAGGTTAGCTTGTTAAAGATTTGAAGCATTAATCTTATTTTTTACTCCCTAGATTTTCTGATAGAATGTCTTAAAAATGCAAGGATTGATTTCTTTATAAAGGACACTAGTCTTTTTGCCAAAACTTAGTTTACCTTAAAAAAATATTTTAGTTTGTCCACACATTACTAATTATATTTTTTTTACGACATATGTTTGTGTTTTGATGGTTTTTCGATTATGGCTCAGAACTTTTTATTCGAACAATATCTATTGCTGCTTAACGATCCGTCACAGGGGCTCAAAAACCACCCCTTCGTCCGAAGGGGGTCTATTTATAATAGAAAATAGACCCCAAGGACTTCAAGTCGAGATATTAATCAATTTTTCAAATGCATATTCTGTCATTTATTAATTTTCATCATCTTAAAATGTTAAATACACGGTGCCGGATATATCTTAGCTTTTTTATTCCTTTTGTGGGTTTGTACAGATGGGAATTGCTTCCAACATTTTTGTGTAAATCAGTATTTTTAGACATGTTTTCTTTCTCTTCTTCTTTGGTTATTGTTTTTATATTTGTATCCGTTGGCAGAGAGAGACACAGAATCATTGAACTAAACGCTATACCAGGGATAGCCAACCCATGGCCTTGCCATTCTAGGTTCACTGCATAGTAAAACAAAAAGATCAATTATAAAATCATAACTAAGTGTTTCGAAAATATTTTTTATAGATACTTTGAAGTTTTATTGTATGCGGTCCCTATCCACCGCACAAAAACAGGGTTAACTGTATAATAAACAATTTCAAATGTATATACAAGGTTAAGTAAAGTAAAAAATCATTATTTATAAAAAAAAAAATATTTACATTTTACAAATATACTCTGAACCCCGAAGCCTTTTAACCGATCCGTCACGGCGGCTCGAAACCAACGGCACCGGCGAACGTGTATCTATTTTGTATGAAAATAGATCCCAAGCAATTCAAATCACTATAAATTCTTCATCAATATCTTGACATTTTAAAAAATCGTTTATTCTAAGAATAAAAATAGTTTTTATGATATGCTTCATAATTTGTATTCATGTATTTTTTATTAATCAATATGATGCGTAAGTGACGCGTGCACTCGGCGATGCCATGATATCACCCGGTACGTGTCAATATCACACATCGTACCGGATGCGAGCGAGAAAAAACTTCGCCCCCGTGGCAATGGAAGCGAATATTGTTGTTGTTTTTTTATAGACTTTTTGTACAAATACATAAGGTCAGAAATAAATTTAGTATAGCCTTGTATGCAAGGCCTCCTCTTCTTGAAATGCCTTGTCCGTTTTTGGACGTAAGCTATCTATAGAATTTTGGGATATTTTCATAATTTACTTCAGTCAACAAACAATTCTGAACTTAAAACAAAACCACCGTTTTTCATTTACTTTTTCGCCCAATATATATTAAAAAGGGGAATACTTTGGTCTATAAAATGATGTATCCGATGTGTTTAATTTTATGACTTTCTTGTATGGAAGTTAAATTTGAATTCTTGATGCGTTTCGTCTATTGAATCTTTAACATTATTGTATTTCAATTTTTTTTAATCAACAGGTTTCTTGATCTATATTATTATTTTTCTTAAGTCGGCACCCTCATGTCTGAGGATCGTGGCCATTCTTGATTCGAATCTTCTTGATGTTGGTTCTCCATGATCCTTTGCATTCCGCCCATGATCCGTGGCAATTTTCACTAGGTTGATACTGAGGATGGGCGCCCTCATGCGTTACCAAGCCTGACGACCTTCTGCAGATTATAGTTAGCGAGATATCAAGAACATTGAAGAATGAAGTAGGGACTCGGTCATCTTTATTATTTCTTTGTATTTATTTTATTTCGCATTATTTGATATTTTCTTAAATTAACCTGTTTAGACACTTTTTAAGTAATATTTCATTTTGAAAAAAAATAATGCACTTTGCCATATGCCTTAATTTTGCCTGAAACCGTATTATTGATACTTGCGACGAGAACGGCGGCGTGCCTCAGTCTGCAGCGGGACATCGCCGAGTTCGCGCGTCACTTACGCGTCATATTAAAAAATATCGACCTAATTATGAAGCATATCATGAATAACTATTTTTATTCATACAAAAATCAATTTAAAAAAAATGCCAAAATATTGATACAGATTCATCAATCTATCCTGACTTTGCTTGGGCCCCTGAGAGACCCCCTTCGGAGGACTCGGTTTGTTTTCGAGCCACTGTGACGGATTGGTTAATTTCATTGTTATAATCTTTTAAAAAACATACATATAGAAACCATTGTTCGTCGTAAACTTAGATATACAGGCGGACCTCGACCTTCACATGATTGGTTCCTGAAAATGTGTGCGAAAGTTAAATGTTCGAAAGTAGAGGGATGAAAAAAAAAACACCAAAAATTGTACTTAACTACGTGCATATACTAATATGTACTAAGTACATGTTAAATAAAAATTATATTCTCTTAATAAACTTATCAAGGGTTAGTTGTATTTTACTACCTTTCTTTTCTTCGTAGAGAGTTCTGTAACATGCAGTAATTATGGATCGCCCTACGCACTTGAGATGTGCGTTCTGCATTGGGATTACACTCTTCCATAATATTCAAAAATGCCTCAAGATGCGTAAAAGCTTTGTTCATGTTTTTTATTGTTAAGGTCTTGATGATTTCTTCTGGTTCTTCTTCCTCACTTTCAATTTGCATACTATTTTCATTCTCTTGTCGGTCCATTAGAAATTCATTTCATTATGTGTCTAGAATGAGATTCAATCATCTCATTAACATCTTCACTGTTAAGCTTAGAAGGTTTATGTCCAAGGCAACTGATTCTTCATTCGATTAAGAATGTATGATTAGGGATTTTTTCAAAATAAACCTGTCTCGTCTACATTAAATATTTGACTAGGAGAATATTCTCCATCTACAATAATTTTGGACAATGACGAAATAAAGTCTTTTGCAGCATCTTCATCCGCATCAGCTGATATTGTGTGAAGAATACCTTGCTTTAAAATTTTAAAACCAGCCGTTACTTGCATGAAACACTGTGTTAGAATCTTCGTTTTTTAGTCTAGCCTTCTAATCTTCATGCAAACTAAGAGCCTTCATTTGAATGATTGAAGTTCTCGGAGGATATTTTCTTGATTTTTGATTACTTATCTAATAACACAAAGATTTCATCCATCACTATGCCGTGCCTTTTGGAAACAATTTTTGAAAAAAAACGATTTTTCAAAAATGTGCGAAATAGCGAATTGTGCGAAAGACGAATGTGCGAAAGCTGAGGTCCGCCTGTACCTCGATATCTCAACAACGACTCAGAACTCGAATTTTTTATATAAAAAAAATAATTATGGCATAAGTGGCTCGCAAATAATTAAAAAATAGGGCCACGAGTGGCCCGCGGTCCACCATTTGGGCATAGCTCTCTTATGCTATCGCCATATATGACTCTTTTATTTTATTAAAAATTAATATGGTTACTAAACATCATCCTACTCTTGCCAAGGTATCAAAATACAATATTATTTTTTACTTAAAATTATGAGCTTCTCTTAAACCGGGCTTTGACGGCGACGAAACGTCAATGGTCGACAGTCCCACTCAAGACCCGTGCCTGATCTCTCGGCGGCCAAATCTGGGATCTCATTAATCCCGCGATACATCCTAAAGGTGGGTCGTGAGATTGCCTAACCTGGCTGCGGCTCGGTTACGAGATCGTTCATATTTAATAAGGAGTGTTAAACGTCTGGTAAAGTGCGGCCCGCGGTAATTTACGAGACTCGTGACAAGGGCGCATGCGTGCCCCGCTACATTCATCCAGATGGAATAAATTAGAGCTCGGGACCCGAGGATTGTTAATGCCGTTTGATGTGCCAGACACCATTCGAAGCCTTCCAGCGCCACTTTTATGTACACACCGTGACGAGTTGGCTGTGAATGAGCGGATAACATGATTAGAATGTACGCTCGACTTGTATTTTCGTTAGGAAGGATTTGAATGTGTCGTTTAACATTTGAAAATGAGCGTTCGTACTTATGGAATTAAAATATTTCGGGATGTACTCAAAGCCGTGGCCATTGGCTCGAACATTCGTAAAAACTTAAGGTTTGATAAAAAAATTGTCATATTTTTTTGTGATATTGGTAGGATTGATATGTTGCTCAAATGGAACTTCTCCATATTCGAAGTCTTTAACTTTCAAATCAAATTTCAAAATAAATAATAATAAAAATATTTGTATTTAACCTTTACGCTAAGTAAAAGATAAATCGTTGATCATGATACCAGCGCAAAACTAACAACGATCGTTTTTGACGTCATAAAGATGGAAATGGTAATAAAAAACCGGAAATTTGTTACCGTGCTAATGCGTCAGAGGTATAAAACCTTCTTCATATCAGTGTGTATGTTATTTTTAAGCAGAGATTTCCTGAAACAGCTAAAAGGATGGTTTCGCGAAGTCCGCGTAAATCGATATTTTCATGTCAGTACAAAATAATAGGCTAATAGCATGAAAAGGACGCACGGATAATCCGAATAATTAATTTTTATCTTATTAAAAATAAAGCGGACGTTTTTAATAAGTTGTCCGGTAAAAAAGAGCGTATTTTACATCATGTTTGATCATCAGTTGTGTTCTAGTATTTGATCTTAGGATACATGTTTTGTATTCTATTTATCAGTTGACATCTGAAGAACGTTATACGGTAATACCCCCAATAGCGCGTGTTCCGATAACGCGTATTTCAAAATAAATCGCAGAATTCACTCTAATAACGCGAGCGCATTCTATTATTGCATAGCTCGACCGTAAACTCTATGTCGTTTGGCTGGGTGCGCCTGTGTGTTGATCTCGCTCGCACATATCTATGTCCTCATGTGTGCGAGTGTTCGGCACATTTCTCACCATTCACGTCTGATGTAGACAATGAGCCACGGATGTCTATGTGTATGTCGGCGATCGCATGCATGACAACCGAATATTTCAATCATCTAAGATTCATATTTTTTTTTTACATTGTTCTTAGTTATGGCAGATTTGTATTTTTTTACGAAATTCCCGTAATCCTAAATTATGTATGTGCTTCATCATTCCGATAACGCGTTGTTCCAATAACGCGGTCCCAACTTTCGCGTTATTGGAAGTTTTACTGTATTTGTAAGACAAGTTTTTTCAAGATTCAGAATTTCATATAATTTCATGTTCAAGTATTATATATATATTTAAAAGTAGTCATTTTAATTTGAAAAACAACCCCTCGTGAAGAGAAAGTGGATCAAAGACTGTACGATAATTAACTGACAAGTCTGAATACTAAAAGTATAGTGTGAAAGAACATCTGAAAAAAATCTAGACCACAGGGATGTATGTAAAAAGGAATGGAAAAAGTGACAAAAACTTAATTTTTACAGTATTTGGTGACTGGAGACGAAAAGTAGACAATGGTTTTTATAGGGGAGGGTAGCAAAACCAACCCCTTGATCGGGTTTAACAGTAAAAAAGTGCTTCTGAGTGTATAGTGAGATACATAAGGCATAACTTATCAAGAGTCACTAGAAATTTTGAATGCACCAATAAGGTTAAATATATAATCTCGATTTAGCTCTTTCTGATTATCGCTTGTTTCAGTATATGCAACATTATTTAGCACAAAAAAAATCGAAAAATTTTGTAATAGGTAAATATTTTTTTCGATTTAACACTTTCATTTAAAATACGCCTTTTTCGACCGGACAAGCAAATATTAATAAGAAAATCTATGAATTTTTTACCATTCGTTCGTTAATCGCATCCAGTATCATATTTTTTTAAAGAATTTAACCCAGCCGTGCCGATGGGGTCTATTTGTGACACCAAGTCTGTTTATTTTTCTCAAATAACTCTTTTAACACATTCCGGTCCGCTGTGTTCCGCGCCGAGATTTGCATTGGGCCGGGCGATTTCGCGAAAAAAATAGCTTTATATAAATAGCTTTATAATAATATTTTAAATAATAAATAAAAGTTAAGTACATCAATTAAATCGATGTAACTCTGATACCATTTAAGTTACGTCAATATTTTTTTTTGTTGTGTTCAGAAAGGTTGTCTCTATGTAAAAAAATAATAGTTCAAAACTTTTCAAAGTGTGGTCTGCGTATACGTGTAGTGTAATAACACTCCGTAAACATCAGTGCCAACGAGGACTCGAAAACGTGTCCCCCGTACTTCTACGTTGGCCCGCGAGGACGCGTTTTCGAGTCCCCCGGACCGCAACGTGTTAATATAAATCCTAAATGGCACAAACATTTTGTATTTGTCTAAAAAGATATCTAGATGTCCGACGAAAACTATGAATTTAGGGAATTCTTAATAACTGGCTAGGGATTACCACTGTATATTTTATAAAAATATTTATGTAGGTATATTGGCGCGTTGGAATTAATTAATCCTAAATATCTGTTGTTGAATAAATAATTATAAAACAAATAATATTTATTTCGATAAAATAACCAGTGTCGTGGTTTGATACTGGGGGAGTATTAGTGTGAGATCTTTTTGGTATGCCATCCATCATGGTCAAATAAATAAATAATTAAATGTTGAATATCACCGATACAAATAATTTGAAACCATTCGCCAATTGATCAATACGATCACGTTTTAAAGCTATCGTCAAAATATTTCATTTCCATCAGAGTGTAATTAATATTTCCGATTGCGCGGAAGCCTTTGACAAATTTTTGGCCCAAAGCGAATCGCGAAACAATTACGCGCGAAAAAAATCCACGTCGATTCGGAAAATTAATGCGAAAACGCTGTAGCCCAAAAAGTTGGCTCTTCACATCCGAAACGAACGAAGTTTCTTCTTCTTCTTGATATTCATCTTCGGTTTAATTATTAATTTCGCACTTAGATCCTTGCACGCGTTCCGGTCTATTATACAAGTAAATATCTCGCAGCTTTCGTGCCATTTTGGAACTTGTTCAAATTTAAATGAGACGTGGCGGCAAATCCGGTTAAGGCTTGTCTGAAATAAATTTGTTTGGATGATGAATTAGGGTGGAATTAATCAAGGGCGATTAGATTTTGTCGAAAACGGTGTGCAAATTTAAATGCCAAATTGTAACTGAATTTTTTTTATTTTATTCTTGTCTAATTTATAAAAGTATTCTAATGAAAAAAATGATTACTATTTCTCAGTTGTGCTGTATGCATTTAGTAAAGTGGATTTTTTAGTCTTTAACTACTCTTCGACTAAAACCGGCTCGGATAACAGCTCGTTCTCCAAAAGACAAGGCGTTAAAGCAAAATCACAAGTGGGGGTCCATTGTTCACCGGATGATGGACGAAGGAGGCCTCGGCGGAATTGGGCCGCTGGATATTGCCGCCATTCTTGTGTTAGGACCATCCCCGGAATACTAAGCAGCGATATATCTTCGCCGAAGTATATAATTTGTCAGCCATTTGCCGTGTCGTGTTTGTAGCCACGTTTTATTTTAAGTCGGAGCCGGAAGTGCCCATGAAACTCGTCCGTGCTCATATTTTACAGACTATTTTATTTTTTATTTTATCATTTTTTTTCCTTTTTTTTTTTTTTTGAGAAAAGTGGGTAAACGTAAGCCAGCTAGCTTCTTTCATCTTAGAGGCCACCCTCCAGTAAATAAGGATCTAATTTATTTAGTCGCCGGTGGCCAACTAATGATATTAAGCCGTCTACTTCCTCCCCCCTCTTCACCCCCTTCTCCGTCGTTCCACTCCTAAGTTGGACTCAAACAGAAGTATGGATATTATACAACGAAAAAATTATCGCAATGTCATGGTGGCATAGTAAATTATATTGTATCGATCCTCTGTATCTGGATAACGTGATAATACCATTGTTACGTTGAGTAAATAACACAGTGGTATCCTCTTGTGCACTATAACGCAGTAGTTCTGGGAAACTCATGTGAGTAAAAGCGCTGCTATTTTTTTTTCGACATATTTGTTTATGTGCGATGGATAAGGAGCGCATAAAATAAAACGCACTAAAAAATATTCTAAATAATATTTTTCGAAATTTTATCTAAATAGAAAAAATAATTTATTTTTTCCCTTTATTTTCGAATTTAAATTAATATTTTCCTAATGGTCCATGGAGTGATGGCGAACCTATGAACCGCTTAAGACTTTTTAATTGATCTACGTTGCTAATTTTTATGAACTTATTTTTTATTGCTATTTTTGAATAAAAAAAACACAATAGTTTATAATCAAATTTTCAAATATAATTTGTACAAATACACTCAGAATTTCAATCAACTGTACTTCAGGGTAATGTATCAGTTGTATTAAGGGCGTTTGAAAGCATTAAAATATATATGACGAATCTTGACATCTTTACTAAAGATATTGAAATGAAAATATCATAATCCTCCTCCCCCTTTCCAAGTGCCGACACTTACTTAACCCACGATATAGTATGTAACAAAATAATAAACAAAAATTTGACCCACTTCTTAAAAAGGTTCGCCATCACTGATATAGTGCAATACATATGTAATATAATTGACTGAGGCAATAATTAAGTAATGTGATGATGAAATATATTTGAAATGCAATGCAAACTTATTAATTTTTTCTTTTACCGCATATATTACCACTTTATGAGCCGTTCACGCTTTTTGTCGTGATTTTGTAGCCGAACGTTATGAGCCGTTCACGCTTTTTGGCGTGAGAGCCATATTGGTATTTTATTTCTGTTAACGATGCACAATGTAATTCTACTATTTGACCACAGATGGATAGACGTGCATGTTAGCTTGGAGTATCAATACATGAAACCATGCAGGCCGCACAGAAAAAGTTGCATAAAAAAAGAATCGCACTAAAAAAACGAACAGGTTTGACTGTATTTAAAAATCTTAGTTACCTAGTATATTATCGAGTAAATCATTTATTATATGATAGTTTTTCTCGCTATGCCATGTATTAGTATTAGATAAAGCGGAATGTAATATATTTTTTTCAATAGAGAATTGGCATTTTTAAAACTTCTTTCGTAAAATTCTGTTGTTTTTTTTACTTTAAATAATTTTGGCGTTCGGTTACCATTTGTATTTTTTTAAACCCGTACCAGATGTTCCATTGTCTAAAATAAATCTGAAAAGGTGCACCTGAAGGTCCAAACGCCTGTAAACGTATTTTTGTCCTGTGTAATTCTTTTTGCGTGAGGTCCTTCATTACCATTCTAGAGAATTTATCTTGGATTGTTTTTTTTAAAACTTAACTCTTCTTAATTAGGCACAATACACCTCTGATATAAAAGTGTGGCCAGGTTTTAACAATTCATTATTAATTATATCCAAAATATCCCACCAAATATAAAAAAAGAGAACATATTTCAGTTAATGGTCGCCGAGGATGGACACAGGCATCCGATTCGGAGACAGTCTTTCATTTTTTTTCTCATTGGATTGGCATAGATGACCCACTTCTCATCCCCAGTAACAATCGTTCTAAAAATAATAGAAAAATTTCACCCAAATTCTTTGTCTTTTTTTTTCTTGTTTTTTATTAAATTATTCTTCACTGTCTTGTGATAATTCCTTGATTGTTTGTTGTGGATCATACTTCACTAATGAGTTTAAAGTGTTCTCTCTGATTTTGGTTTGTCCATTGACTCACTTTTAAAACCATCGCACTCTCAAAGATTCGAGATGTCTCCGTAAATATTGCAGATAGTCTGGGTAGCTTAATTTTATTTCAATCTTTACAAACAAAAAAACAGCGTAAAATACCTCAAATTAACCTAACCGTGCCGATGGGGTCTATTTAGGACCCCAAGTTTTTGATTTTTCTAGAGTAACTCTTTTAATAAAAATCCTATATGTCATAAATCTTAAAATAGTCTAAAGAATAAATGCGTTTAAACAATATGCGTTTTTATTCGCTCCGTACCGGGTGCGATAGAGAAATAAAATCGTGCATGTGCAAGTGCGAGTGAAACCGCACACGAGTTAGAGTGGGGGGCGAGATTTGCGTCGTGTGCGGCTCAGTCGCGTCCGGCCGTCGCCCTGAGCGCACGTCACTTGCGAGTCGCATTATTCTTCACAGTCGCCTTTTGTATTTTAAATTCTAAAGAATAAGTGTAAAAAAAATCATTGTTCTTTTTCTGCAATAGCGAAAAAAATAAATAAAAACGACAATGTTCATTGCGCGATGTTTTTTTCTCGCTCACATCTGATACGATGCGCAAGTGCGAGTGAAATCGTACTAGTTACAGGTGTGGGGCGAATTCTGAGACGGCGGCGTGCCTCAGTCTGTGGCGAGACATTGCCGAGTTCGCGCGTCTTTTACTGATTACACATTATATTGATTAGTATAAAACTCTAAAATATTGATCAAATTATGAAGCATATCATTATTATCATTTATTCTTAGAATAATTTATTATTTTGTAATGAATTTTGAAATGATTGTGGTATATTATCCATAGTAAATTGACCCCATCGGACAACGCCGTTGGTTTCGAACCGCCGTGACGGATCGATTAATCTTGGCTTCACAAAGCTCCACAACCATACCAGATATAATCAATCAAAACCGCTGGATCCATGTTTATTATTTTTTAAATAATTTTCCGCAAAACATAAATCAAAATATTTATTTTTTCCATAATTTTATTTGACTGAAAAATGATCCATTTTTCATGGATACATCAAGTTTTTCAGACATTTTATTTACTTTTTTTCCCGAGCGTATTTTCAGCACTATATCACCCGGGTTAAAAGTTTCATCCAAAGACAGAGAGAGAGAGATGTTGAAAAACTTACTTTTTTATCTTATCTGCCGCATAATGTTGCGGACTATTTCATGTTAAAGTTAAAAACCCATAGCATCGATACCATATAAAAAAATATCAGCAGGAAACGTCAACCGTTAAAAAATACAAAAAATATTATTATTTTAAATTAAAATAAAACAAAAAAATACACTGATAGAAAAATAACTCAACAATAATATTCCTTATCGACAATGGGTATAATATTAATCTTTCCGTTTCATACATTCTTTTGTGAAATTTTCAATTAATATTTTGTACTTTTGATTATAAAATTGCCGTTATTACTCTGAGTTATTATTGCGTCGTAAATTCTTAGTATTCTCCAATGAATTATTTAAGAGAGAAACATTCCGGCCATGGTAGACAAAAGAAGAAAATCAAATGTAGTCACTTTAGAAGCGTGGAAATTTATATTTTACGTAATTAATTTATATTATCTAAATAACATAACGTTGTATTATTATTATACCATCTACGTTTTTAATATATAATAAAAAAATAATATATAAAGTTTCATTGAAATCTGTTATTTTAAACCATTTTTATAGAAGTAGTATAAAAAAATACACGCTATCCTTACTCTGCACGGGCGATGATATAATTCAAGAACAACCGTGCAAAAAAAACACATTAAAATATTGTCGAGTTTTCAATACTTAATTAATTTCTCACGGCGCTTAGCGGCGAGACCCCCCCCCCCCCCGCACTCTGCTACCAGCCCGCATCCGTCCAAGAACCGACGCTGGTGGCGCTGCCCGCGTAGGTACCTACCCGATTAATAAATATAAATTATATTTATATTTTCGTATGCATAATGCATAATAAAACACGTCCATGTATTTGGACGAGCCGCCTCTGGGTCTAGCACACAAAAAATGTCAAACGAACAATTCAAATAGGCAGTCGACAAATATTATGTCTCATAGCTTGCTTGTAGGTAACCAATGTTATTCCTTGTAAAAACTATGAATTAAGGTAATTCTTTATAACACTGGCACTGGTTTGTAAGAGGAAGAGGCCCATTACCTCTTTAGGTTTTATAAAAATATTTATGTAGGTAGTTTGTGACGTTGGAATTAATTATTTTAATGTCATCTATCCTTCGTTGAATAAATATTTATATAAACAATTAATATAAATTTCAATCCAACTGAAATAATAATTAAAATTAAAATGTTCGATTGTTTCGATACGGTCTTTTTTATGCGGTATATGAAAAACGTCTAAATAAATTTATTATTTTTTCTATTTAGATATATTTTTTTGAGATTTTTGTTTAATTTTTTAACACAATCCCTGGAAATAAATACGAGAAGAAACAAAGTAAAGAGAAATATACAATATCCTTAGAAAACTAAGACTATGGTTTTAAAACGAATAGCAGAAGGTGAAGGATTTACAGCTCTTGGTAAAGAAATTAGATTACGTGAATACAATATAAGATCTATAATTTGTGGATTCATCTCAAAAACGAGTCCTCATTGACGGAGCAATAATTAACCTAGCCGTCTCGATGGGGTATATCGAGTACCTCAAGTTTTTGATTTTTCTTGAATAATTCTTTTATTACAAATCCTACATCTCACAATTTTTTTTGTCAAAAGTCAAAAAAAATAATATGTTATTATATTATAAAATATAATATCAGTGTAAAAAATCTAAAACGGTACGTTTCCTCTAACCGTGCAAAAAAGAATGGGTTGTACGGTAGATATCAGGTTCTGTAAAAACTACAATACTACGTAAAAACTACGATACTTACGTAAAAACTACGGTATATACGATATCATTTTTTAGTAGTTTTTACAGAAGTAAAAACTACTAAAAAATATAATTTTGTTATGATTTATTTTACATGAAAACATAAGTACTTTTAAATCGTGATGATATTAATATGAATGATTATTAAATATTTATGTGATAAATGAACAAATGCATAATTTGCCATTTATTCATTTTCATCATCTTCAAATGATAAATACACGGTGCCGGATATCTTTGCTTTTTTCAATCCTTTTGTGGGTTTGTGCGTACGAGAACTGCTCCCATCATCTTTGTGTAATTTATTATTCTGAGACTCGTTTTCTTCGTTTTTGTCTATGATTATTTCTTCATTATTTCTATCCGTTGGCAGTACAAAAGTCCTTATTATATCAGACTTTACTGGAGCTCCTAGTTTTATCCGTGATTTAACGCCTAGATCAGTATTCGGCAAGTACTTGTGGATAAGTTCTTCGACCTCATCATTCGACAAACGGCCTCTTTGTCCTTGCGGTGAAGAATCAGCGATTGATAATATAAAAAATATTACTAGCTGCAATTAAAAATAAATATATTATTATAATAATAAAGTAAAAAAATATAGGATCTTAAGAAAAACGCTTTTTGTTATAACATGATTTACTTGTCCTTGGCGTATCATGACATCGGTATTATATTGATAGCTTGCTTTATTGTCGTTGTTATTAAATGTCGTTTTAAGATTTTGTATGCTTTGATGTCCTTGGGAATTTTTTACTTGGAATAAATGGAATGTGTGGAAAGATTGTTTTTCAAACAACAGTCCCGTATTTTAATGTATATTTCTTTTTGTGACCTGTTTTATTTCTTGAAGATGAAAACCTATACCAAAATTGTGGAGAAAGACAGAATCATTGAACTAAACGCTATACCAGGGATAGCCAACCCATGGCGCATGCGCCAAACGTGGCGCATTTCAACATGCCAATCTGGGTTCACTGCATAGTAAAAGAAGAGGATCAGTTATAAAGTCATAACTAAGTGTTTCGAAAATATTTTTTATAGATACTTTGAAGTCTTATTGTATGCGGTCTCCATCCACCGCACAAAAACAGGGTTGACTGTATAATAAATAATTACAAATGTATGTAGAAGATTAAGTAAAGTAAAAAAGTCATTATTTCTAAAAAAAATATTTATTGACAATGAACAAATATACTCTGAACCACGAAGCCTTTTTAACCGTCATGGCGGCCCGAAACTAACGGTTCTGGTCGATGGGGTCTATTTTGTATGAAAATATACCCTAAGCATTTCAACTCAATATGAATTCTTTATCAATATCTATAGGTAATTACAATCAAATTACGATTGTTTAAGTTAATTGCCAATAAGCGCAGATAGTATTCAGATGGGTGACCATTCTGAATACTTCTGAGTGACGCTGGTCAACAGAGGGGTGGGATGAAGGCTGACGACCTTCATTTCACAAAAAAAACAATTGTCAAAAATATAAGCTGGGAAGCGGGCAGCAGCGCTCTTCAGTATAAAAATAAACACTGCGGTGCAGAAGGCAACGGGAAACCACTGCACTATATATTCCCATGAAAACCATGCGCACATTCACTCGCACTTGCACATGCGCGATGTTTTTTCTCGCTCGTACGGAGCGAATTAAAACGCATATTGAAGTTTTTTTTTCGCTATTGGGGACAATAAATACAATTTATTATTTTTAATATTTATTCTTTAGACTTTTTTAAACAAATACAAACATTTGTGACATATAGGATCTATATTAAAAGAGTTATTTTAGAAAAAAAATAATCCTGAGGTCCCTATCGGCACGGTTAGGTTAAATGACCTACGCGTTTATCTGTATAAACTTATTTTCTCTTAAGTTTTTAAATCGGTTTATTAATGTATTAGAAGATATAAAGCCATTTTTGAATAAAAAATTCAATTGGTCTTAATCGAATTTTCAAATATAAATTTAGTTAAACTTCTCTTAAAATTATTGATCAATAATAAAAAAAATACAAATTAAAAAAAGAATAAAAAATGGTTCAAGGATTAGTATTAGAACAAATAATTCGTGTAAAACTATAGTTTTGGACCGTGTAATTTCAAAATCGTGTAAAAAAATGGATCAAATGATGATTGAATTCAGATATCATTATGCATCATAAATACAGTTAGGGTTAATTTTTATGTCTCATGATTAAATAAATATGCAAAAAAAACAACAAATAACGACTTAACAATTAAAGATCCTTATATAAACTAATATAATATTAGCAATTTATTATCTTACAAAAATAGCAGTGAGCTTCATAGTGATGCTGTTTCCGTCGAAGCACTGGACTTGTACCTGATGCGATCATTTTATTTATAGTTTTTTTTTCCTTAAACCGGTGCGTTGCATAATTTTATTGGCATTTTTGAAATTTTGCATATTTTATTGCTTCATTGACTTGCTAGACTCTTAACGCAATGTGCTATTTTTGGTTTTGTTTTTTTGTATAAAAAAAAATATACCACAATCGGTATTTACGAATATTTACGATGCCGCATTAAACCGGGGCCCGCTACAATAGCATAATAATTAATCAATTGCGAAAGCTCATTAAAATTAGTTTAATGATAACGATAAGCTATCAAAGCGCGTTTAATCATGTAATTATATATAAAGTATTATTATTTTTATTAAAGAATAATAATTGGAGTTGATTCTGGTTGTAATTTTAAAGTAATCACAATTTATTTACTAAAATGTTGTGACTTTAAAAACAGATGAGGCATGATGAGATTGAAGTGCCCCTCCCCTTGTTTTTTCATAATAAAAAAAAATGAACCATATATACTTTTGGTACAGTGAGGTCGAACATTAACAAAACTATCATTATTACCGCTGACTGTAATCTCGCGGCACGTGTCATTGGTATATTTTCCTAGCACTCGGCACATCGTACCGGATGCGAGCGAGAAAAAACATCGCGTCCGTGGTTACAGAAGCGAATATTGTTGTTTTTATTTTTTTATCGCAATTGCATACAATAAAGGACAATGATTATTTATAAGATTTATTCTTTAAACATATACAAACAAATATATGAGTTATAAGTATTATATGAGTTTATCTATTAATAAGTCCAATTTAGTGATTATCTTTCTTTTTCAATAAGTCGTGAAACGATTAAATATCATTATTTTTATTATTTAAATACACTTTTAATCCACTTTTCCTCATTTATGAGGAACGTGACCTGCTTGACGGTCCATGATTCCCCTTATGGAGGACTTCCCGTTGCTTTCTGCACCACAGTGTTTTTTTTTTATTTTGATTAATTAAGGAACTCAATAAGGAGCAAGGTCCTAAAGGTAATTGTTATATTTTCTCATATGTGCTAACTGTTTTTTAGTCAAGCGCCTTCTATAGCGCCAAGATAGGGACCGCACGATAGAAATTCGCCCTATAAAAAAATAAGCACAGATGCAACATTTAAGGATAGGTTTTTCTTAATTGTGATTTCTTATTGAAAGAAATCTATACAATGCGTTTTATAAAAAAGGCACTATAGGAGGGACTGTCGCACATTCCGCCTTGTAGCAGAGAGAGCTACAGTTTTTTTACGTCAAATACCATTTTGCAAAAAAAATGCATCCTTTTGCAAATCAAATACAACTTTTTACAAATCAAATACAACTGTTTCTAAATCAAATGCACCCTTTTACAAATTAAGTTAAACAATTAAACGTTTTTCAATATATATACTTTTTTTTATGAGTTCCTTCAAAAATGTAAAAAACTGGTTCCACTGTATTTATGTAGTACCCCGATTTTAAGTTTTCCCGCTAATTAAGTTTTTGTTTTAACAGTTTCTTGGAAAACGTAAAATCGGTTTCCACTGTATTTAGTACCCCGAATTTACGTTTTTATAGTGGAGCCCGTTTTTTATATTATTGAAGGAACTGATAAAAAAAGGATATATATATATTGAAAAATATTTAATTGCTTAACTTAATTTGTAAAAGGGCCAATTTGGTTTGCAAAAGGTTTTATGTGCTTTGTAAAAAGTTGTATTTGATTTGTAAAAAAGTGTATTTGATTTGCAAAAGGGTGCATTTGATTTGTAAAAGGATGCATTTGATTTGCAAACGGGTGTATTTGACATAAAAAAACTGTATTCACAAAATGACAAAAATAAAATGATTTTTGCGCTTATCGGCAAATTTCATACCGAATGAAAGTTAGTACGAAACTGACCCAAAACTTTCACAAAACGTCGGAGTAGGATGTACCATAAACAAGGACACATTTTTTTGTAATAAAAAGTATCTGAAATCTACTGGGATTATAGTTTATCAAAACTATAATCAATGAAATTCCAAATTTTTGGAAAACTTCTGAAAATGTTAATTTGGATTTCTGTTTTTATTTTTAGAAAAAAAAAAATGTTTTAAAAATATATATTGAGGTTTCGATAAAAATCTAGGCTAACAGTCGTATATATCGCAACAATATGCCCGGCTACTTTATTTAGAATAAACACGCAATTACACACACACAAATACATACACGCGCATTGCAATTTAGAAACTAACACACTGACATAATATATTCAGTATGCGGTCCATGTTAGCCCGCAGTTGCCTTCCATTAGGAACACTTTTTCACGATGATAAATTGCCTTCCGTCCAGATGGTCGATGTGTTTGAACTCTGTTTTCACACATTTCCATGTTTTGCAAATTCCCAACCCCTAGGCTCATTCAGTATTGCCAAAAAAAATTCTTACATAAAAGACGGGATAAAGACCCGTCGCATTATATATGACTTTGCGAAAATGCGCGTCGATCGTCTATATCGATAACCAGTGTTATGGCTTGTAGGTAACATGCATATATTTTCGATATTGCAAGTT
>JAGXCT010033217.1:0-58073 GCA_022495035.1 Philopotamus ludificatus | reverse complement strand
ATAATTTTGTTTTATTTATGTATTTTAAAAAACAACCAAATTATGCGTTTTTTGTATACTTTTCGATTTACACGGTTTTACATTAAAAAATATACGATTCCGATTTACACGTTTTTCTCAGTACACTCAGTACACCTATCTACCGTGTAAATCGAGGGATAGGTGTATATAGATTATTATACGGTTTTCAAAAGCCGTGATTATATTGAAAAAAAGATTACTGATTACGTTCACAAAATTGAAACGAATAATATGCAATCGTATTTAGTATTTAGTATCAGTAAACTGATAAGATTATTGATATTTCTGTGATATCACATTATCATTACATACTATAACAGCAAGTACATAGGTTATTTCATAGTGTTACTGTTTATTTAAATGTAAGTTTACTCAATTTATTATTATTTATATACGTGGCAGGTTTTTTTTTTAAATCAATAAGAGAAGTAGGAAATTTCGACATGTAAAAGAAACCTAAGTATTTATCTTTATATATATATTTGCGGGGCCGAATGTTGCCATATAATGACTGTTATAGATTAATATTTGTAAGTCGTATCTCAAATTTTTCCACACTTGAATTATGAAGCTAGACAGTCATTTATTTAATAAAGTGACAATGTATTATATAATTTCATAACAATTTCTAATAGAACTAATTGGTAGTAACATTTTAAAATACGTTATGTATGTAGATGCTATTATTAACACATTGCCTACGGGGCGAATCGCGGCCAAACAAGCATTGGAGCGGGACGCAGAAATTTGGTGAAACATCGTTTTTTACATTTTTGAAAAAACTGATAAAAAAAGTATATATAATGGAAAAAAAATAATTATTTAATTTAGTTTTTAAAATAGTCAATTTGATAAGCAAAAAGTTGTATACGATTTGTTGAAAGTTGTATTTGATTTGCAAAAGGGTGCATTTGATTTGAAAAAGGGTGTATTTGACGTATAAAAACTGTATAGATTTTAAAGTGCGTGAGCAATGAGACTCTTATTACATTTCCCCTATCCAGTGTACTAAAGAATTTTTATAATTCATCGATTTAGCCGGCTAGTTAACTTATCAGAAACTTATTTAGTTTGGTCGCGGTTACCTTACATTATCATAACATATTGTGTGTTAACTATATTTTTGTAGTCAAAAGAATGTATGTATTATAGTATTTTTTTTTAATTGCAGATGTCTGATGTGACTATAGGTATCGATTTAGGTACAACAAATTCGTGTGTCAGTATTTTTAGAAATGGAGAGTGTGAAATTATTAAAAACAGTTATGGGAATAGCGTCACCCCTTCGTGTGTGGGCTTCACTGAAGAATACGGTAGAGTTGTCGGAGAAAAGGCCAAGAGGGCAATCTACAGCAAGCCTGAAAATTTTATTTTCAGTATGTTCAATTAATTGTAATCACCAACATTAGGTAAACATTAATACAATTATTTGTTTTAGGCGCGAAGAGAATTATCGGTCGAAAATATGATGAAAAAGAAATCCAAGAAAAAATAAAACATTGGCCGTTCAGAGTGATCAATGTAGACTCGAAGATCAAAATACAAGTTAATTTCAGAGGTGAACTGGAAGAATATTACCCAGAGGAGATAAGTTCGATGATTTTAAACGAACTGAAACATACTGCTGAGAATTATTTGGGAACACATGTGTCAAATTGTGTCATTACCGTTCCTGCGTACTTTAATGATTCCCAACGCCAAGCCACTATGGATGCTGGGAAAATTGCTGGCCTCAACGTATTGAAGCTTTTGTGCGAGCCAACTGCTGCGGCCCTAGCATACAATTTTTCAAAGAAAAAACTAGACCAACAATACGTTTTAATATATGACTTCGGCGGAGGGACTTTTGATATTTCCATATTAAGAATTATTAACAACAAAATTCAGGTTATTGCAACTAGTGGAGACGTCGATCTCGGCGGTGAAGATTTTGATAATCGCCTTTTAGAATACATTATGAGAGAATTTGAGAAAGAGCATAATATTAAAATAAACAATAACAAACACGCTATAAGTCGCTTACGTAAAGCTTGTGAGAAGATTAAAATTCAAATCTCAGTGGCCACAGAAGACGTAATTGATATATCATGTTTTATCGGAACATTAGATTTGTATATTAAAATAACTTGTTCTAAGTTTGAAGAGATTTGCGCAGATTTGTTTGAGAAGACAATACCTGTACTCGATGATTGTCTGGCGAATGCTAAATTGAATAGAAATGAAATAGACGAGATAATTTTAGTGGGTGGATCAACTAGAGTGCCAAAGATACGCAGCATGCTAAAGGCATATTTTAACGGCAAAGATCTTAACAAATCTATTAATCCTGATGAAGTTGTAGCCCATGGAGCTGGAATATGCGCCGCCATCATCCAAGGACAAAAATCAAAAAAAATCCAAGAAGTCAATTTTTCTGATGTAACTCCGATGTCTTTGGGAATTCAAGTAAAGAATGGGCGGATGGATGTTGTTATTCCAAAAAACACTCAAGTACCTGCCACAGTTATTAGAAAATACCAGACATCTGAGGATAATCAAGAATCACTGAAAATTACTGTGTTAGAAGGCGAACATTCTAAAGCTGACGAAAACAACACGCTCGGTGAGTTTGAATTTACTGGTTTTCCCCAAAAAGAAAAAGGAAAAATTAAATTCGACGTAATATTCACTGCCGATAACAACGGACTGTTAACAATTGGTTGCAATGAGACGGGTAAAAATTTGGGATCTAAACTAAAAATATCATATGATAAAGGAAGACTAACACAGAGAGAAATACAGCGTATGCGCGAAGATAATCAAAAAGCCAATGATGAAGCAACGTCACGCGAAGACGCAACACGGGAAAAGAATAGAATATATACTTATTGTAATGATACAATAATGGATATTTCGAAAAGAAGGTGCACAAGTGACATAAAAGATATCAAGCAACAGTGCGAAGAAACTATGGATTGGCTTGATTTAAATTATGATAAAACAACGAAGGAATATATCCAAAAGTATAATGAAATTAAACATTTTTGCGATAGTAAATTAAGATTTTTATAAAATATATGTTATTTTTTGCTATGATTTAAAACTTTAATTAAGTTTTTATCAATTTAAACACAATAAAATAAATGAATTATAACTTTTAAAAATTGAAAATAAAACGTACTTTCATAATTGATCAATCGTTCTTAATTGTGTTTGTACATAATGTGGGTTCGAGGGACTCTAACACATGAAGAGGAAGATGTGAACTTCTTACAGGCGCCCAACAAAAGTTAGTTTTTGTATAAAAACACAGGCTATTAGTCATAATAAGCTGGCCACGTTAGTCCCGGTCTCGTCATCAATTTTACTTAGAACGTCGTGCAGAAATTAATTGATGCCCCCGTCTGAAAACATGTTCGCAACGTTCCTAGCTACTTCTAGCTACACAAGTACTTTTTCGCGAGTCTTTAATTGATTTATCTCGGGCGGAGTTTGGACGCGGACGATTTATCATTTTAATACAATTTTGCATGTGAGGCTGATTAATTGTGCAATTAGCCGATATGACAGTATTAAGAATCAGATAATGTTCGGCGCGAATTAAACTAATACTATATATATATTAATATATATATATTTTATCATTACATATTATATAAATTATTTATAATGAACATTAATTATATTTAAATAAACGAAATAAACAATAATACAGAAACGTAATTAATATAAATCTAACTCTATATTTCTATGCCAACAAAATTACTAACGGTTATTTTAATACTATTGAATATTTTAATAATATAATAATAAAAACTATAATAAACTTGAGGGTACGAAACGGAAGTCGAGTGTTGTCGTGTTTCAGTATTGGATGTGGTGGCGATGGCGGTTGGGCACAATCATAGTTTAGTATATACTACGTAGCTATGAGGAGCCAGGCCGCTATTCAGGCCAATTCGGTAACATGTATGCTACAGGAGGTGTCTCTAGCACCCAATATGGTCCTAAATTAAATGCGAATTGGCCATAGTCTCGTCTGATTGGTATTATTACAACCCGCTTATGGCTGACGACCTGACCTGTATTCGAAGAGCTAAGATAACCTGGAAGACGACTGTCACAGTCCTGACATCAGGATTGAGATGGACGTGTCTCTGCTGGAGATCGCGTAGTGTCCTGCAGGTGGCAAAGACCCGGCTCAGGGTTAGAAGGCCACTTAAATAAATACAATAAATAATAATAAACAGGATTAAATCCTTCTAGAAGTAATATAAACAGAAAAAAATAGATTTTTTATAATATCCAAGTTGTCAATATCCTTTACCTTTTAGATGCGATTAAGATGATAAGTTAGCCTATCTATGGGATTCTCAGGCTTTCATATTCTATTAAAATACACGGCTTGAAAACAAAAGAGGAGTTGATTATCACTAATTTATGTTTAAATTTTTTTTACCATAATTTGGTTAGATCTGTAGCTCTTTTTTGTTTACACCTATCCCTCGATTTACACGGTAGATAGTTTCCTGAGAAAAAAGTGTAAATCGAAATTGTATATTTTTTAATGTAAGACCGTGTTAATCGAAAAGTACACAAAAAAACGCATAATTTGGTTGTTTTTTTTTTTAAATATTTTAAGACATTCATGCTGTAGATCTTGTGGAAGACCCAGTGCATTGTCAATTAATAAAAGAACTTTGAAAGGCAGTCCCTTTTCATTTAAATATTTTTGGCATCTGGGATAAAACATTCATGAAACCATTCATTAAACATTGGGGCAGTAACCCACGCTTTCTTATTGGCCCTCCAATAAACAGGAGGATGGTTGATATTTATTCCTTTAAATACGCGAGGCATTTTTGATTTGTTAATAACTATATTCATAATGTGATCTCCCCAGTTGCTACAGAAAAGAACTGTTATAAGGATCTTTGCTGCTTTGGCGAACTTTAGACAATATTAGGTCCTCTAGCATTTTTTTTCCAAAACCCTGACTCATCAACAGCATCGAAAACCTGACCAGGAGTATAAGAATTCGGATACTCAACAATTTCAGCAAATTTTGCTGGATAATTTTGCGCCGTAATCTACATCGCCAAATGCCAGTTCACCTTTTAATTTTAAAATATGTCTTGATTTGAATCTTTCGAACCAACCATGACTTGCTCTGAAAGTCTGCTTCTTTTCAGATAAAGAAGAGGATGATAACTTCACTTAATTTTTTTCGTAAATCCGCAATGCTTTATGCTATTTGTAATAGCGTTGGTATCGATTGGCATCCGTTTTAGTGTTTGGTCCTCTATCCAAATCATTAAGGCCTTCTCCATGTTTTCCATTGCAATATCTCTGATATATGAAGTTGTGCTCGTATTTGTAGTGCCATAATTTTCAGGTTAAAGACTCAAACACAATTTGCGTCGCTGTAGCTAGCGCTCAAGGATGAACGCCGAATGGCGGGAAGAGACATACCTACAGTGGAATGCACACCTACAGTGGAATGCATACCTACAGTGGAATGCACACCTACAGTGGAATGCACACCTACAGTGGAATGCACACCTACAGTGGGCGCACGAACAAATAAAATTATTATTATTGATTATTTTCAACATTTATTTTTAACTTTTTATTTTTTAAAACCGTGTAAAAGCGAAAACGTGTAAAAAAAAGTACCGTGTAAATCGAGGGATAGGTGTATTATTCAGGAAAAATGATTACGAGACGTATATTATATATAAGATTAAAGACCTGTATATTTATAAAAAAGGGTTTAGAAATATTGAAAAGACTATTCTCCGCAAGTTACAGCATTTAAACTAAGAACGATTTACAGAGAAAATATTATGCAGAGATCTGATCGAACGAAGATGTTAATTAAAAGACCCAACAAAATGAAATTAGATAAAACACAATAGAAAACGTATTGGGTTTTAGAAAACTTAAACACAATATTAATGAAGTCAAATGTAATTAAATGGTCAAATCTCCTGAAAATGGATTATTGTATCGCAATTTATAGCACAGGGTGGCACCTGAAAGATTATTACCACTTATAAACATCTTAACTTATTCATTTTTATTTTTTTTGGGGTATAAAGCATCCCTTGAAGATGAAAATAACAACAGGTTCAGTCAGCGATCTTCCGGAAAGAGTTCCCAAGCTATTGTGTACATTACAGCAGCGGTCTTTGTGCCAGATGCTTCTTTCTGTCGTCACTCTGCTCAACTAAGCATCATCAGAACATCGCATCAGATGATTCTGCAACTGGATTTAAAAATGATTTCATACAAGATCCAAAGAGTTGAAGTTTTACTACTCCAACATACTCAGCGTCCGTACGCAATTCCATTTCAACTCCTAGCCAGAAATACCAACAAAGACTTTAATAACTTTATAATGAGTTAGAAGTCCATTCTTTCATTTAAGCAGGCATACCAATAATGAAAACTGCAGATTTTGGAACACTCAGGGTCCTAGGGAGTTATAACAGCATCAATTGGATACAAAGAAATGCACTGAGCCATAATCATTAAAGTATATAAGATATGCTTATTTTTTTTCATTTTAATACATATATATTCATCATTATTATGTCGACGACTTATCAATGTTTTAAAACCTTGATACGTCATTGATGTCACACCTAAAAAACACATGACTCGTTTTAACCAGCGATAACGTACAAGCCAGTCCATAAATAATCAAATAAAATAAGAGGCATAGTTTTAATCTTTTAATCATGCGACTGTGGTCAATTAATAATTAATAAAAATAGTGTACAGAGGCACATGATCACCGTTATAACACTAAAGGAATTTATTATGGAAGTATGGGACAATGAGATAATTCAAGATATCTTTCCCAAGGAGGATAATATGTAAAACCACAGGAAGAGACAAGATCTTTATATTGTTTCAATTTTATATAAATTTCCACAATATCCATTATTACGAATTTGTAAAAATAAGATTAATGTATCCCGCTTTTAAAATATTCTATCCAAAATTAATGTGGGCTTACACGTAACGCTCTTCATTTTTTATATCATTAAAAAATCTTTGATTTATGATATAAATATTTATTTTTATTATATTTACGTGACTGAGCATTTACTTTTGGCTATTATATCCACGAGATAAATTCAGTCTCGCGGCGAGTTCGCGAACTTTCCACATCATTCCGCGAAATCTTCAAGATTTGCGAAAACATTTCGTGAAAAAAAATGCCCCGGGCACGTGCCTCACAGTACGGAACAAGACCTGTGCAAACACACGGAGAGGTGTAGGGAGGTAGATTGTTGTAACTCGCATAATTGAATTGTGCCGCTAATAAAGTTGTAGTACGAGGCCAATTTATAATTCTGTACGCAAAGTTGGCAAAACAAAGTGTATATACCTGGTTGGCGGAGTACCCAACTTTGCTATCTGCGAAACCCACTTTTGCAGGTTGCGTATAATAAATCTGATTCATGCCAGAAAACTTGAGGCCGCAGATTGTCTGTTTGTGCCCTGTGCCGCCTCGTTAATGAGATTAACCGACGCGCTTGCGACGGGACGTCGCGACGCCAATCGGAAGTGCGCGACGGGGGGTTGAAATCTAGATACGCTCACCTGAGGACTGTCCATTAGAAGCGGCCCCGTCAGCTCGGCTTGGTCTTCCTCTCCTTCCGGAAATACTGGACTATCGTTCAGCACTGTGGTCAGCATGTTGACTGTTGATACCGTAACCTGAAAATAAATAAATACTAGCTTTATCATCCGGTTTCGTTGATAATTAATTTGAATACAAATTAATTATAAAATGTACAATATTTATATTCTCTTTTTGAACAATGATGATATATTCTTTTCCATATACAATTCAAGTCCAGACTCGTAATTGCACACACTTTAATATAACACAAGAATGCTGAATAAAATATAACAAAAGAACAATTATTACTGCAAATTTGAATTTACTGCGATATTAAATAATCCTAGTTCTTGTATTAGACAAAAACATATATTTTATGTTTCATCTAATAACTTTCTGCAAAACTTGCTGATGTGTAATTATGTTGATTGCTTAGTGGCGAAAATAAGAGCATGTAAATAAAAGTATAATATTTTTTTATAATGTATACGGTTTACAATCTTAGAATTTATAAGAAAATCTATTTAAATAAAATAAAATTTAAGCTTTACAAAAACGAAGAGTATTATATTACCCATAAGCGCCGTTTAGAGAAGTTTTTTAGCAGATTTTTATATAACACTGTGATCCTAAAATAATTTTACAGCAAAAACTTAAAGCAGATATATCCCAACACTATCGAAATATTTTATACAGGCGGACCTCGACTTTCGCACATGATTGGTTCCTTAAAATGTGTGCGAAAGTTAAATGTTCGAAAGTAGAGGGATGTAAAAAAAAAATGCTCTTAATTACGTACATATACTACTAATATGTACTCTAACTAAGTATATATTAAATAAAAAATTATATTCCCTCTTAATAAACTTGCTTCATGGGGTTAATTTGTATTTACTACTTTTTTCTTTCTTTCATAGAGAGTTCTGGTAAATACATGCAGTACTATTATGGATCGCCCTATGCACTTGAGAGATAAGGTGTCTCCATTGACTGCTATATCTCTTCCATAATATCTTAAAAAATGTCTCTTTGTAGATTTTATTTATATTTATTTAATTATTATTTATTTATTTATTTAGGATGTGTAAAAAAGTTTCTGCTTCTATGTTTCCTTCTTTTATTGTTAAGGTCTTGATGATTTCTTCTGGTTCTTCTTCCTCACTTTCAATTTGTATACTATTTTCGTTCTCTTGTCGGTCCATTAGAAATTTATTAGTCAAGGATTCAGAATGAGATTCGATCAACTTTCTTAAAAAATTCTATTGACCTGAATTAAAAAAAATTAGAAATGGCCGATTTACCTTCACTTTCTGTTTGGAATAATTTATTTTTAAGAAAGTGTTCCATAGAACGAAACAAACGGTAGTCTGAAGAGGCTAAGTCTGGCGAATTAGCAGGATGCAGTAAAGCCGTCAAACTCAAGTCATCCATTATTTTCAGGGACAAATCTGCGACATGGGGACGCTCATTTTAATGGAGGAGGAAGATTTTCTCTTCTCTCGCCAGATCGTTTGACTGTACTTTAAAACTTCGTGGTAAGTGATTCCTTTAGAATCCCAACAAACGCAAAGCAAAAGTATTTTCGGGTGCAATACTGCTCTAGGGGTTGGAATCGGCTGTTGTTTACGTTCAGGCCATTATTTTTTTCTCTTCATATTCGAGTACAACACCCACTTCTTATCTCCGGTGATTAAATTGAGAAGAAATAGTGTTGTAAGCTCTTGCGCTTGCAGACGTTCGCATGTTTTTTCCTCTGCAATTTGTAATGGTCGGTCAACGCGTGGGGGACCCAAACTCCTTCTTTTCTAACCTTTCCCATTTTTTGCAGTCACTTCTGAGTGATGGACCACTTTGTACCGGTTATATTTAACAGTTCTTTGATGGTTAAAGTTGGGATTTTTTCAATTTCAGATTTTATGGCGGCTTTATTTACTGAACAGGGTCGTCCACTTCGAGGTTCAACTTTTAAGTCAAAATTTCCAGATTTAAATTTTTGAACCAGCGTTGACATTTTCTGACATCTAATACGTCTCCATAAATGTCGCAAATATTTCTTGTGGCTTCTTCTTGAGTAAAACTGGAAGAGTATGCAGTTTCACAAATGTTCTTCTGAAGGAACAATTTCGTCCATTGAACTGGGTTGAGTAAAACAATTTTTTTTTTATATTGAACACAGACGGAAACGTGTCTCGACAAGCAAACATAAAAATAAAACGTCTTGATTCGTCAAATGACTAAAAACAACTAATTCTAAAACTACCCATTGAAAATACGACATGTCTTTTTTACTACACCTAATATATAAATCTGATAATAAACGATCCCGAGTAAATCCAACAAATATGACAGTGGCTGTAAAAGATTCGACAACAACGACCCCTCCGTCTCGCACACAATCCGACGACCCCTCATAAAATATTAACGGACGCGTTTATTTTCAACGTTAAGCGAGGCCATTTATTACCGATCTTCAAAAAAATCAAGAAGCAATAAATCGGACCGCGGTCTAAAAATGTCCGAAATGTGAGAAACGACCCGGTTATCTTCCAGAGTGGCAAACAATGTATCGGCCTGTCGGCTCGCACGAATTTATGGAGGCGGTCGCGGCCCCCAGGACCCGGGGGCTCAGCCCCAGGTCATGTTTATCATCCGGGATTGTTGCGGCGGCGAGGGCCTAATGCGACCGCATTTCGAAGCGCGATTAGTGGCGTCGCCCTGCGAGATAAGGCGTCGCGCTCTGGCGTCTGCCACTCGATAAAAGTTTCACGACGCCTAAGCGCCGACCGCCCGCTTATGATCTTCAGCACTGTGCGGTCTGAACGATGGCGATTTAATTACATGCGAGGGTAAACGAGCACGCTCATGGGCTTTATGTGTTCCATGGTGAAATTTAATTCTTCAGAAAATCAGATTAAATTAATCGTGTGTTGAATGGGGTGGAAAATTTTGGTTTTAATGCCCCCACTCAGTGCGGAATCGCTGCTTAATTTAAGTCATCTGGATAAGATCTGCACGAAATCGTTAAACTTTACAGCGAAGAGCGTACAATTAATGGCGTATATTGATAAAATTAATAAAAGCTAATGGGACAACGTCAATCAACCGACCATATTAAAAATCGTCGTTCATAATAATTCCAGATATAACTTATTTTATAATATCTATAAAATTTCAACGTAAAAAATATTTAAAAAAATCTTACCAATAGCAAAAAAGCAGTTTCGACAAGCGAGCACTTGTTGACCGGTTGGCACTTGAAGATGGATATCCCCAGCGGCAGCAGAATGGCCGCTCTAGCGCAATCTACTAGCGCCTGATGAAAAAGCAGCCCCTGAGACCACCTGTAACAACAAAAAATAAACAATTAAATATAAAGTCAATACATAGTCAGTTCTCGACTTACGACCACCTCTACTTACGACCATTCGGACTTACGACGGAGACCAAAATTATAGGATAATGCGGGCGCCTTAGTGTAATTGGTGCATCCACCTTTTACGATTTACGGAACCAAGTCGAAAACTGACTGTATACTTTAAAATAAACACCTCTATTTTTTTATCTAAAATATTCTAACGATGGTTTGGCATAAATGAAATTATGCTGACATAACCCTCCGTGATGTGGCATTCGGTAATTCGGTATTAACCAGCGGTAGCTACTGCAAACTGCAACAGTTTGTACAGATTAACGAGCCAATTGTTTGCTATACGGAATATGCAATATCTTGCTATATAGAACAAAATAATTATTTTTTAATTGCTATTCAGATATACAATGCTTTTGGTAAATTTGATACTTTGTAGCTTTTGGTTTATTGATGATTTTCGTGTTAAGGCAATGACCTTAAAGATTAAGAATCATATTTTACTTGACAATGATTAATGACGTCGATCTGTTGTTGATTCGAAAATACTCTCCAGAAAGATCCAGTTGCAGATGTTCAACAAGATCTTCCATACAATCTACTCCAGACCTAGGCAAACTATTTAGCCGAAGGGTAGCACTAGCAACATTAATTAATTAATATTAATATTAATTAACGCGGACTGTAAATTAAAAAAAGACATGATAATAAATACATATTATTTAACTTGTGATAATTTTATTAGACGAATGAAACTATTTCACATCTTTAAACATTTAATTGAAGTTCAACACTTTATGAGCCGCAAGGTTTTACATCAAACCTAGCCTGGGGGCCGTATGCTTTCATGTAATGATAATCCAAGCTAACATGCACGTGTATCCATCTGTGGTCAAATAGAATGACATTGTGCATCGTTATCAGAAAAAAAAATCCAAGTGGGGCAATGGCTCTCACGCCAAAAGGCGTGAACAGCTCATAACGCTTGAAACAATCAATTAAAGGATCATTTTTTATATTTTTTCTCACATTTATTTGATGTAGTCGACAAATTCCGTAACAAAATATTTAGAAAAGGTTGAAAAAGATACTCTTAAAAAATTAAAACAGCATCAAATTAAATTAATCAAAGGGAAGTTTTAACTGAAGTTGACTGAAGACAAGTTGCATTATTTTAGGAATTCGATTCAAATCGGTTCAGAGCCGACGAGAGAAACATAATTTGATATGAAAATAAATTACGTACCCCTAAAATAGTATGGGAATTATTGGCGTATATCTCAAATTTTATTTATAAAGATTATTCGGGACTTTATTATATATTAATTTAGTTTTTTTCATCCCCATTTTTGATATTGTTATAAATCCTTCTTTATTATTCATTACAAACTGAATAGAAAAAATATCGCCAAATTTTAGTCGGTAAGTTGTTAAGAAAACGTTCAACATTTGCGATTAAACAATTCTAATAATTTAGAAAAACAATTTTCACGTTTATCGGCTAACTAAAAAAGTTATAAAGATGTATCAGAATATTAATAATAATAAAATCAAAATATTTTATTAGCAGATGTAATGTATGACTAGAATTAACATCACGTTTCCATATATACATATTAAGCAGTACACAATGATGCTGTATTCCCTGAACGCAACGAACCAATTATCATCCAATTAGTTTAACACTAAATACCTATAGTTATTATACAATACTCGAACAGTGTTTGCGAGGCTCGATAATACACGCTACTATTATAATTCGGCAATCCGACACTGGTTATTGCCCAAATGGACAGTTTCATTAGCATCGAGATTCGACCCAATTGGACAAGCCATCCTTGACTTTGTGTGCCATTAGTGGGAGCGTCTACAGAGGCGGTGATCAGATGGGAAACCAATTAAGAGGAACCTGCAAGATCGCAAACAGCCGAGGTATTCGCATCCATCTATATACGTGTCGCAATCGATCTAATCCGGTACAGTTCATTAATTGTATACGAGCGCAGATGTATATAAATTATTATTATTAAATATATAAATATTTTTTAGACGATCTTGAGCTACTTTTAAAAATACTACGTAAACAATAAACAATTGATTACCGCATTTAAAGTGGTTATTCATACATATGTATTTACTATCTACCAAATTTGTATTTAACACGACTTAACAATGTTGCTTTTAAGATAGTATCTTTAATCGATATAGTAAGTTATTAAGGGTTGTTTGGCGGTGTTCTTTCAACTTTTGTTTTATGCGCAAAGTTGTGAAAAACATCCCCAACCAAATATAGAAGCGACGGGGAAAATGAAAACGCGGTGCAAAATTAATCTAATGGAATGTAAATATTTCATGAATAACATGAATAATTGACGTGTGTTTGGGATGTCTTGAAAATATTAAAGATCAACACAAATGTTTGAATAATGTTTAATAATCTATAACATGATAAAAGCTAATATTGCCATTTTGTTATTTTTCATCAAAATTGAGAGACAAATATTAATACTATTATTACTTATTTATTATTTAATGAATTATTCTAGTATTTTTTTTTAGCAGTTGGTGGCAAAATTCTTATGTTACATACTCTTTAAAATATTATAGTCGTCGTCTTTTACAAAAAGAAATCATTACTCTTTTATTAATCAAATTATTGAGCCGAAAATTAAATTACTTGAACTTTGCGGGATAGTTCTTGTAATAAAAATAATTTATATCCCACAGCAGCAGTCATCAAACAATTTGGGAACGGGCTTAATCGATTTTTTTTTTATAAAACATGGTTTGAAAATGGTCTTTCGAATGGTAAATTTTAAATATTTATATCGAATGTTTGTGCTTTTAAAAATTTAAGGTCATTAGCCCTTGGGTCGCTGGACAGGCCATAATTCTTAATATCCACAACAGCTGTTTTTATAGCCCCGAATGTTGAGGAACGTCATAAATTGAAGAGAATAATTACGATATCACACCAGTAAGAATTTATTCATCAAAAATAAAACATTCTACCAATGAGAAAATATTTAAATAAAAACAATACATGAGTAATAAATAAATTCTTAAATGAAACATCAAATAAATCAATCAATTCTTAAATAAAACACACTCATTCTTGTAAGACGGCCATAAAATATTTCGAATAAATGGTTTTATATGCACTTGCCGCATTTGCCGGAATTCTCCTCAAGGTCTGAAGTATTTAACCAAAAATATATTTAAAAAAGACTAACCGTTGTAAAAATTGCAGCCGATCAAACGCGTAGTGTCGGTTAGACTGTGTTATGCGCGTCCCGGATATACACAAATACGCTTTTGACGTGGAATCCACGTCCCCCGTAGGCAATGTGTTAATACAGATTTCTTTTGGTTTGTCTTTAGTTGTAGACCCGAGTTGGCTTCGGGCTCGCTGATTAAAATATATATAAAAAAGGTTTTCCTAATCCTGGTTTAGTTAAGCAATATATAACTACCGATCTGCGAACCATGAATGGTCTACCAGACACTATATTACAGTCATACCCGTTATTATTTTACGAAACTTACTTTTTAGTATGGCTGATCAGATAGATATTCGATTATTTTATCAAATAATTTTATTAAATTTGTATGATTAACTTTATTTCTCTGAATTTCGTATATTCCTTTTTTCACCAGCGAAATAATATTCTGTAGTGGTTCAAATTATGACCGCTCTCAGCGCTGCTTAACTTTAGTAATCATGAGAAAACATATTTTTTTCCAACACAACTTTGTCGTAACTATTTTCCGAAAGTATATTAATACGGCTTTTCCTCGCCCAGCGGCTAGAAAATGGTATTGGAAAATACTTTTCGATATACAAGAGCGCGAACCCTCCAGCGATTTCCTTTCTGACATCGCAAAACTTTGATTAATTCCCCCACGTTCAAACAGCATATTTCACTTACGCGCCCTGATTAATTACACCCATAAAGCCATATTAAATTATTTCCGAACTCCTCGACTCGAAATTAACAACTGGCTGTCGGATCAGCAGCAGAGTACCATCAGGCACATGGCTGCGACCACACCAGACGCACTGTAATTGCTAATAACAGGCTGAATTGTTAATGTAGTACAAGAGAGCAGCGCCGGATTATGGTAACCCGGGAGTGAAGATCTCCGAGCATCCCGCAAGTTTTGCCTCTGCGGGTCTTGCGGTCCGGTAATACCGGCTGATGTCTACCAGGAAGGGAGGAGGGCGGCGATAAGGGGCGATAGGGGGGCGCAGTGCCACCCGGCGGGGGTCTCCGGTGCCTACTAAATCCTCGGATGAAATTTATGAACAAATTGAAAAAGTACACGAGGGCCTGCTTGTATCAATTAACCCTAATCCTTCCCATCGGGCATTTTGGCCGGGATGTTTTATGTATTAACATAATATACACACAACACGGTCTAACATAATTTTAATTAAGCTCACATATTTTAGTTTTAGCCCGGAGCCGAAAATTCTGGCGTATAGATGTTCTGGGATATCATAACTGTACACTAATACGCATTATCCTAAATCGCTCGAAAATTGTTATACTCTATACGCTATAACCAGGGATTCAATATGTTATTATAATTTAATTCTATATTGATGTTCATCTGCTTTATTCATCTCGTCACGAATTAAAAATGCCAGAAAATTAAATGAATTAATTTAAAATAAAAACAACAAGAGATGATGTTTTTAATAAATTATTTCGCATCTACGCAATGTCTAACTCCTTATTTAAATAGAAATTCGGCTGATTTTTTTTGCTTTAGATTAACGGAGACCATTTAATTATCATTCAAATATATTCGAGATAAAAAGAGCCTTTGTAAATTAGTTTAGCTAATTTTGGGTAATATTCTTTTGTAGCTTTCATGTCAGTCGAACTATTTTTCGTTCTCAATCATGATATATTTTCTTTATCAACATTTACAGAAGAGACACAGATCTATGATAATATTACAAGACGATTCACAGGTGTCACAACACAATACAACAACATATATTTGTTGAAACCTGCCGTATTGAGAAGAATCCACTAGCAAGGAGTGGTTCAAATCGTTCAAAACTCTATTTTAAAGATCATAAATAAACATTTTTATGTTCTTATCTTAAAGACATTTTATAAATTAATCAATCCTGATCTAAAAAAGAAGATTCTCGCTTTTTTAAAAAATTATTCGCTATTTTTTAAATTAATTATTTTTATTTAATTAGTCCCCGTCAAGTTAGGAATAGAATATTTTTTTACTAATTGTTCAAAAAGAATTCGACTGAATTTTACAAACAAAGTGAGAAGTGAAGAGGATGGTCTTAAAAAAATGAAGAACGGCAATCGTATTAATCGAGGGATACACTTTTACCACACTCGATGTATAAGATATTTCTTGAATTTTGTTAAATCAATGAATAATATGAGTTTGTGTCCAAATTTCATGGAGGGTTTAGGATTTTATTGTATTAGATTTGTAATCCTATAACTTACAAATTCCATTAATCACCAAACAGTCACCATCCTGTTACTGGCATTTATTTTATAGCTATATAGTCAATTATTTGTGAAGTATTAGTATATGGCAGTAGTAGCGAACCTCTGACCCACGAAGGCTTTTCAAATAATCCACATGTTGAATTTCATAAAATTATATGTTTTATAAAAAAACTTCAGGGAAATGGAGAAATTGTAATAATGGTGTTAGAAAATATTAAAATATTTATGATAAAATTTGTCATTTTCACTTGAGATTTGGAAATGAAAATACCATAACGCCACTGACTAGTCAACCATAGGCTAGTATTAAAAAAATAATGAAAAAAATTGATCCATTTCAATAAACTTGGCGTTATAAGAGGGTTAACTGATATTGATTTACTCAAATTAAAAATTCTCTTATCACCATTAATTAATTTTTATGATAAAAAAATATTATCAGATATATAAACATCTTCAGACATAATTATTTTTGAGTATTAATCATATTCAAGGTAGATGGATTAAAAATACTGATTGGTAACTAATGATCAACTAGAAGTTCCTGAAAAGATTGTAATATGAGATTACCAGACCCTGCACTAAACGTTTATTTATCTTTTCGGGTATCCCCCTGTTTTTCTAAATTGTCCATATCTTTGAAATCGCTTATTTGACCATACCTATTCGCCTTTTTATCTCTGGTTCACAATTTCCGAAATATAGAAATTCTTTGATGCTGCGGAATATTAAAAATTAAAAAATAATATTTTGATTCTATTTCATTTAAAATATGTAAAAAAAATATGATGAGGTAAAAATACTAAATAATAACTACAATAATAAAATGTCAAGAGGCACGTGGCTCAAAGAAGCTATGAGTCAGTATGACTGCGCTGCAGTGAGTCAGTATGACTCAGCACTGCACCTAGTCGCAGCTCCATACGGCGCTTAGCAGCGAACCCACTCCTCCCCCCCGCACTCCGCTACCGTCCCGCATTAGTAGCGCTGACAAGGAGGGAGCGCATTTGCTCCACATCGCGCGGAGTAGAACTGTCCGCGTAGGCACCGACCAGATATAAATATAAATAATATACACCCATCCCTCGTTTAACACGATACTTGCTTAACACGGTTTCGCTTTAGCACGGTTTTAGTTATGTTGAAAAAAAATTGTTTTCGAATAAATCTTGCTTTTTAGCTGCGGGAATTTCGGAGAATAACGGGTAAGATATATCTGGACGACAACTGTCCATTTTAAATGTAAAAAAAATAGTACACCTCAAATAAATAGAACAATACATCAGACATTTAGTCTTTCGTTGCCCACTCTGTTGATCACTCAAGCTGTCAGTATGTTTTGATAAAATATTTGTTGATAACCTATCCTTTCTTTTTCATACATTTGTTAGTCTCGCTTAACACGGTTTCGTTTAACACGGTGATCTAGCAGAACCTATCTTCCGTGTTAAGCGAGGGATGGGTGTATTTTATTTATATTTTCCTCTACATAATCAATAGACACAAATATCTTAATATATAAAATTATATTTTTCCTTCATTTACTTAGGGGGGGTGGGGGGTTTTGCAGCTCCTCAGTATATATGGACGAGAATTTTGTCATAAAAAAATTATAATACAGTCAGCCCTCCTATAACGAAAAAATTGGGACAATATTATAGAAGCCGATGCACTCATACAAAATTTGGGAAAAGTGATGTTTTTTTTATATTGTAAATTTAAGGAAATCAATTATTTTTCCATTCGCGTATTTTAAATGACCTTGTTCAATGTCAATATCTTGTGTTGTTTTTTATTGTCAACCAAATGGTATTGACCCTTTTATTATTTCACGCGGCAACGTATTATTCTAAGAAGGAACGCTATAAGAGGGACCGTCGAACTCGTTATAGAAAACCATGGTATAGCAGGGAGCATTATAGGTATATACGATTATTATAATTTCAGTTATTTTGTGTTATTCGAATTGAATTATAACTTGTTTAACTATTTTGAAATACTCTGAAGGTTGGTTACCACTGTTTTATTATACGCTGTCCAAAAGTAACAATAGATTTAATTTCAATGCAATCTGCAGTAAAATACCAAACTACGTACATAGTTGTAATTAGTTTTGTCGACATGTTAAATCCGTAAAACAGGCGCTTCTCAAACGTTAAAAATCGATCAATTTGCAGTAGGAATATTCACGCAGAAATAAATATAAAATTATTTCAATGCTCTAGTAATCTGAATGTAATCTAAGTTTGGGCCGTGATTTATGAATTCTCACATTCACTTTATTACCTTTTCTTTTTGGATCGTTTATAATAAAGTTTTCTTTTGCAATTTTAATAGTTATCACTTTTGACATTCACAGTCCGAGAGAATTACATTTTTTTTCTTAATTTACCAAATTCATTTTGTGCGAAAAACTTTGCTCAAAAAAAAAAAAAACAATTTATATTCCGGCATAAAATATTACGACGGACATTGACAAAGTGCTTTAGGGATGAAAATATGCTTATTGATCGATAATAAAAACTTTTTCGATTATTTTAATTGTGATGGAAATGCATAATTAATTCTTAGAGTTTCATAAATTTGATCTGAATTGAATTCAGCCCTAATTTGATAATCAAATGACGATTAAATAAATTCAATACACAAAGCTGCATACTAAAAAAAAGGGGTGAAGTTTGAGAAGCACTCATTAGTGCCCTGTTCCAACTATAAAGTTTCGGAAATGTTTTGGATCCTTGGCCGGCCTGAGTGTAATGAGTTTTAAACTTGGCGAGTTAAACAATGCGTTAAGTTTGAATACGCGAAAAAGTTAAATGTTCCAGGCAAGCCCGGAATCCGTTCGTTTTTTTTGCAAAAAAAAAGCCTTTTTTGTTCATTGCTCCGAGGCAAATTTTGGAGGGCCCGGTCAAATTCGACACACAAGCGAAAGCTTTATTACTTTGTATGGATTCATTTTCAGCGCATGTGAAAATTTCCGTGAATGGATTAAGTCGGCATTGTTCAAAAAAAATATATATGTGGCACGAATCCATTGTGGATAAATTAATATTAAACTCGGGGTTTATATTAAAAAAGTTCTATTAAATATATATCATTATAATATTATAAAAAAAATATATTCCCAATAAATCATACTTATTTTGTCTCCCCAGTACAATTTTTCATTAAAAATTTATTTATATCGAAAGTTTATTTGCTTTAATCGTTCGCCGAGTCTAAACTTTTAAGCTCAGACGCTTCGATTCTTCAGATTATGCTAATGCTAAGGCCACCTGGGTTTTTAAATTAGTTTATGAACACAAAGAAAAAAAAACTCTGAATTTAAACGACTTTGAAGTGTTTTTCACGTTTAAATAAAAAAAATAATAATAAACAAGTAAATCCAATCACTTTATCTTAATTTCATTTTATAAAAACAACTGAAATTTTACAGAAGCGTTGGTTGATTCGCTTATGATTTAATAATAATAAAACAATTCTATACTTTCGTATAAGATGATACAATCGGTATCTGAAGCGGTGTAATCGTGACGCAGTGTGACGTCACCGTGACGTCACAAGATCGTTAACCGTGCCAGTGGTTGCCAAGATGAATTCTACACATTATAAATATATTTTTTATTAATTTAATCTATTACTCATGTGGATTAAATAATAAAATGTTATATTATGTTACAATACATATAAAAGTCATTTTGTCTGATATTTTTTTTTTCAATTTTTGTATTCTAGCTCAGTAGGTGATAGATTTTATCTAACACGATTATCACATTGCGTTTCTGTTGTCAGTATTTGCGATAGTAAGATAATGTGGGCCGAGATATCTCTTCAATTTATCGGAATAAAAACCTTATAAATAATTAAATTAAAATTAAGAGAAAATCGTTTCGAAAAATGTAATTAATAATTAAAATGATTGTAGAATATTCAAATTAGAGCTTTAGAAAGAGATTGTAATGTATATTATTAATCTCCAAACTTCGTTTTGCGACAAAAATTCGAATAAAGCCAACAATTAATGAATTTTTAATCGTTGAGGCAATTCATAGAATAATTTAATATAAAATAAATAAGATGCAATGATTGTTGGAAAAATATAGCGCCGGTTTTAATTAGTGAGTGAATTTAATCAAGAATTCAGAAAAAAATGTAGAATAAACTACAATAATAAGAGTGCTAATGAATAAAGATACGGTCAAAGCTAATTTGATTAAAGTCGTATCTGGGATAAAATAAAATATTCAGTATAGAAGTTTATATTAAAAAATACTTAAGATCTTCCAATTTAGATATGAGAAAATTACTGAGAAAGCTCACAATATTTATTTTTCAATTTGCTTCTGTAACATATATTTTATTTAGAAAGAAATCCATTTTTTTTGCATACGTTAGCTATAGTTTTCGTTATACAAATCTTTTATTATAATAAAAAGTTAAATGGAAAAACTCGGAACCAACCATTAACATTTAAGACATGGTATGCTAATTTTTTACGATCAGATCTTCAATAAGCAACAGGATCCTCCTCAATCAGGACGTCTATCAAAATTCGATTATTGAATCAAATCCCAGTAAAACTATGCACAGTTATCGCAAAAAACTGTCAACATTTAAATACACGTTTAAACGTGTATTTAAACGTTAAAGTCAACAAATAGGAAATTTGGATGCAGTAAAGAATACTACTTCATTACGTGTAGATTACTGCTATCGAGACAGAAAAATAGGGCGTATTTATAATTTGGTACTTGAGACGAAAAGTTGATAACTTATGATAACGTAAAAAAAAAATTGTGACTCATCAAAAATTAAACAGCTACTTCGACACGAATATCCGAATTAATATGTATTATCATATATTATAAACATTTAATACCAGGAGAAATAATTACAGCAAATTATTATTGTCAATAACTAGATAGAATAAATAAAACATAAACATTCCAATTTTTTTTAATACAAAGGAAATTATTTTTAATTAATAACAAATGAAAAAATAAAGCAATTAAACTGGACATTTTTATCTCATTCGCATTGCTCACCAGATCCAGCATTTTCATATTATTTTTTTTATCTAGATCCTTAGAGCATTCATTAAGAGGAAAAAAGTACCGTATATAAAATCATCTTGAAACTAATTTTTCACCCAAACCACCTAGTTTTTACAAAAACGGAATTAAAAAATACCAGAAAGATGAGAATTAATTATAAAAAATAAGGATACGTTCGACTCTCCACAACAAAATAAAACTAAAGTCATTTAAATATGTGACTGAAAAAATGCTTGATGTATTTATTTCATTCAGTTTATCTAATACGATTAAAAACTCTATGCCGAAATTTTGTATTGGTCCTTATTCTTTTATAGGACGGTTTTCTATAGTGTGGTGCCTATCAAGATGCTATAGGAGAATTGGGAGATTGCTCTCGCATCTTTTAAATCTATTATGAACCTTAATATGGCCAAATAACGCTTGTCATGACATTTATCAAAAAAATAAATCAACTATGTCAGCGACTTGTTTTTGTTTAGAGAATATGTGAGATAAATGAGTTTAGATAGTACTCAGACATATAACCCTTTGTGTAATTATATTAAGAAAACGGAAAGGAATGTAATTTTTTTATTGTGACAAAAAGTATATTGAACCTTTTTCACTCCGAGGGCCAGACGTATTGCTCCATAAGATTATTTAACAAACAGCCTTGAACCAAGTTTTTTTTATTTAATTAAAAAAAAAGACTTTTTTAATCGGATATCAGACCAAACCCTATAGATCAGTGGTTCTTAACAAGGGGGGCGGGACAGTTCTAACAAAATAATTATATTTGTGATATTTGAAAACTACTTGATTTTTTTCAATGGCTTCGGCCAGTTGTTTCTTTTTTTAAATGTACTATATTATAAAATGTATATATTTTTTTAAATACACAATATATTTCTCAAAAAAATGTATTTTTAAATTAAAAAATTAAATGGGGGTGCGGGAGACCTATTTTCAGATTCAATGGGGGTGCGGGAGACCTATTTTCAGATTCAAAGGGGACTCACTCAAAAGGTTAAGAACCACTGCTATAGATGCTTTTATTTATTTTTTCAATGAATATCATTGATTCGGCTAAAAGATGACAGAGTGGAAAGTTTTCTATTGTTAATTATTATGGCAATTTTTTAATACCTATTTCGTAAAAATCTGGCGTTTTTTTTAAATAAAAACGATTCTTGACCACTTCGATATTTTCTATTTTTTTTTTATCACGAAGCTAATTTTCTATCGACTTAAACGGGTGTTAATCTGAAGCTGCAAGAGTGAATATACTAACCGAGCTCTATATTTATTAATAAAATAAAAATAAATAGCCATTGCGTATACATATTTGTAATATAGATAGCGGTTGTGAAATATCAAACATTTTGATATTATTTACAATCCTCCAGCGTGTTTCAGATTCGATTGTCACGTCCCGAAGTGACCCATATTTGCACATCCCCAAACGACAACAAAGCGAACGGTGGGCTAATGCAATCAGCAGTCACCGTTATGACGTCACATCCGGCGTCGCCGCTGGCGCCCATCCAAGCCAAATAAAACGCGGACTAGGTTTATGGTAATAGAAAGACAATGGCAGTCGGACCCTGCTCTCACATGCCAAAACATTCGCTAAACGGCAACGCTTTTTGCACGCGTGTTTACATGGCCGCGCGTCCAGTCGGATCGGACCACCAACTTGGGTCGTATATCTGCTCCCGGACATTGTTTTTTCACGGTGTGGACATTACGCGGATTACGTGAATGTTTCATGAGTGCCCGACAAAATTTCCAGCACTGTTTTCATGTAGATTTTCATCAACGGTTACATAACCACGTCCAGATATGCGTAGTTTAATTGAAATGTTGTGTATGTAGGTGACGCGTAAAAATTAACTACGATGATAATTAATTTATATAGTGAGGAATGCGTGTGCGTCGATTAAAAAATCAACAGAAATAATAGACACTGCACAACTATATTAAAATATGTTTGATACACATGCAGATGCATCTTTATGTATGCGAAAGATGCGTTTTATAGATAACCGTCCTTAGGGGCAACCGGGCAGTGTTTTCCACACACATTCCTCCTAATAAAAAAATAATAATTAGCTGAAATATGCCAACATAACCGTATTCGTATGTGTTTGGGTATTTTTGTACCTGCCCTAGTCACGTGGTCGATAACTTCGTCGCGAACGAGTGATTGGCTAGGTAGTGGAGGTAAAGAGGAAAGTTCCGTATTACCGTATTCAGAAGTTCGCATTTTGTTTGCTACGTAAATCTGTTCGGGGCAGGTTTCTATATGCCCTGGACACGTAGTCGCTAGCCTTACTTTGGCTCAGGGCTGAGCAACCCGCGGCCCGCTACACTTTCTCGTGCGGCCCTTCAAAGATTTTACATTTTGAATAAAAAATACTACAGTATCCCGCAGCCTCATTTTACTAGACATTATCATAATCTTTTTCCACATAAAACGAAACCCCGTTTTTACGTTTTTGAAGGGTCAAAAAAACGCAAATTAGTTTGATACAATTTTTGTGCTCTTTCGATATTATAAATCGATATATCTTGATCTTATAATTCGTCTTGTACATTTTCAATGAAAAATTTTTTAGCAAAAATAGCTGTTAAGACCCTCAATAAGCCTCATAGCTTACCTCATTGAATTTTTTTAAGCACCGAGGTTTTTGTGTTTTTCCAATTACCAACGGCGAAAACTTTTCACTACCATCTGAATTTGTAATCAAAAGAACAGTTAGCCTGCTTTCACTTAATTTCCCTCCATGACAAGTTTTACGCTTAAAAACGAATGTCTTCAAGGTAAGAACATTGAAGAACAATCCTGTTTCATCAGTATTCATAATATCTCTTGGAGCTTAGTCTGCAATTACAGTAGGAACGTCTGTCTGCTTCCAATCTTCAGCGATGTCCAAATCAACACTTCGAGATTCACCGCAAACTAATCTAGACACCACAGAGTGCCTCTTCTAGAAACGATCTATCCAGCAATGTAGTACACCCGTCCCTCGCTTAACACGGAATAAAGGTTCTGCTAGATCACCGTGTTAAACGAAACCGTGTTAAGCGAGACTAACAAATGTATGAAAAAGAGAGAATACGTTATTTTTTAAAAATATTAAAGGAATAGGTAGATAGAACTGAAAATTTATTAAACTCATTATGAACATAGAAAAAAGATATTTATTTCAGGTGTACCATTTTTTTTTACATTTAAAATGGACAGTTGTCGTCCAGATAAACCCTAACCGTTATTCTTAGAAATACCCCCAGCTGTGCGCACGTCTACAAAGCAAGATTTAATCGAAAAAAAATTTTTTCAACAAAACTGAAACCGTGTTAAGCGAGTATCGTGTTAAGCGAGGGATAGGTGTAAATCCTTCGACAATCGAGATGCAATGTGCAGGGCCTTATCTCGAATTAATGGACCGCTCTGTTTCCTAGTATCAATTTTTAACAATTAAAAAAGTCGCACATTTATTTAAATATTTCAAACGTAAATTGCGGGAAATAAAAAACGTAATGGCAGGTAGTAAATGTACTAAAATAAAACGGGAATGCAAGAAATTGAATACAAATAGCAGGAAAATGTAAAATACCGGCACGTAAAAACGGGGTTTTACTATATATCTTTTGCCATTTAAAAGCATTTCTATTATTGATTGTTTTATTTTTGTATTTTTTATACTATTTTGTTAATAAAGAGATAATTTTAGTTCATTATTCAGTGTTTGTATTATCAGTTTCTAATATTCGGCCCGCACAACATTTTTATATTTGTAGCCCCGTTGTAAAAAAAGGTTGCTCACCCCTGCTTTAGCTGATGGTCCGACGCGAACGAGTGTTGTTGTTTTGTCAGTTGAGGTAAAGAAAAAAGTTCCATATTACCGTATATATAAGGTCGATTTTCGTTTGCTGTGTAAAGGTCTATTTGGGGCAGACCTACATATGCCCCACTGTTCTATATTTTCTACTCGATTTGCAAAATAAACGACACCGTTAACGTTTTTCGACTATATTATGCATTTTTCTTTTCTGGCATTTGAATATCGTCATCAATGATGAAAATCTTTTAAAGTTTCCATAGTTCGAACGATTGCCGATTTAACATTTTTTAACGCTTGTTCAACCATGTATCACACAATTTAGGGACAAGACTTCTAATAAATAAATATTAATAAAAACGATTTTCATTTGATTACGTGAAAAATAAATGTTTTTTAATGTTTATATGTGAATAAAAAATATTTTTGTTTAATTTTGCAATAAAAAAATTGATAATTCTTATTATTTTCTTGGTACTCACTGTACTAAAAATACATAGGGTTAATTTATTTTTTTTAAAAAAAAAGGGGGCATTTTAACCTCTTTATGTTCCATCTTTTTTTAAAGTCACGACCCGCCCCTGAAATTGCACAAAAAAGCTCTACTTACTTAAATAAAAAGCTTCTAGCTAAATATCACGTTTAAAAAGACAAATTTGTCTTACTCTACATATAAATATTTATTAATATTTTATGATATATATATTATATCAATAATATCAACATTATATACAAAAATTTCAAAAGAAACTGATTTTAAAGTTGAATTATTTATTAAATTCTAAACTTAATAATATTAGAAAGCAATGTTTAACCTACCATCGATGCTAACTATATAATAAATTAAATAAGTAAAACTGATTTTGAATTAATTAAAAAACTGAATTTATAATATAAAAAACAATAATCAAAAATATTCTTTAAAATGCACGACAAAGCCTAAAGGTGACTAATATTGAAGAATACCAAGTTGTCAAATTTATACTATTAATCATATCCCCTGAATCATCCCCAAGAAAAAAGTTTTTTATGAGAAAATGTTCTAAGAAATCAATAATAAAATTATGAATATTCATTTAAAAATATAATAATTATATAATTAAGTATAACTGTGAAATTAAGTATCGATTTTAAACTACAAACGTAGAATAGAAATTGTATAAATGTGCATAACCAGAATTTGCATGAAATATGCACCGCGTAACATCGAAACCGTATTAATAAAGACTACATATTATTATGTCAAATTAAAACATTACTTTCATATTAAATTATTTATGTATATATCTTATTTGCCACAGAGATGTCTCTTATTTTTTTATGTTTTAATAAACAGAAGGAGAGGACCGGAAGATCCTTGATATAAATTAATTATTACATAAAAGTAATTTCAAAATACAGTAAGAATACTTTATTATTACTAAGCAAAAGGAAGCAATACAAATTGCCAGGATAATAATATAATAAATACACCGTTTGATACAAATTTATAGGCTGTAAAAGTTTAATTGTCATATTTTTTATGATACTTGTTTCTGACGTATCATGGCAATGGTATTCATGTTGGAAATCAGAATAGTGGCATATTATTATCATCTATAATCAATAAATTAACTTCAAATGAATTACGATAAGTTCTAAATTTATTAAATAAAAATGGAATTATTTTTCATCAATCCAGAATCAATCTGCAGAAAGAAACCAAAAATTATAAACGGTAGCCACATCAGGAGATACACAGAGAGCTTTTAAAGAATATCAATCAAATCAAAATTACAGAGGGCAGAAGACACGAATCATGAGAAGAGGAGTGAATGTGATATTATTCAACAGAAAAATCGTTTACGTTTAATTTTATTGTATTGTTGTGTATTTTAGTGTATCGACCAATGACGATGAAGAAAAGGATTGAATTTAGTTTAATAAATTGTAAATAATTATATTTTGTATTTTTTGACAAATGTATATGTCATTTTTTTAAGCTACTTGGATTGACTTAAAAAATATATTAGAATTTAATACATTATCGTAACCGAAACCCTTCTTTTATATTGATTCTGGGTCTCATATAAAACTCCAAAATTTGCTCCAAAAAATATTGAAACGACTCGATTGTGATTAAAAGCAGTCAAACATGTAAACAAATGTTATTTAATATAAACACAGAGTATTTGTATTGTTTTTAACATTGATAGGGGTTAAAAGTAATTACCAAACATCTCACGATTCAAGCGACAACACTTATTGGAAACAATTTGCAAAGAATTTCTAGAGCCGACTCGCGTTAATTCTATCGCCGAGTTCAACCTCATCGAGTAAAAAGCGACCCTAACTAAAATTCTCGAACTAGACCACGCAGTTAGTCGGTTCATTAATTTGTCAAATTGGTTTACCTGCGCAGGGACCTGAAACGAAGTTCTCAGACGTAGTTGAAGCCGAGGGTCGCAGCCCTTTAATTTGCCGCAATTGTTGCGAGACCGCAGGCATATTATTGCACCAACCGGTTTGCTGAAAGCGAGAGTTGAACAAAAAAAAAATAACAACGTATTCGCCATATTGTCGAATTAGTTTCAGCGCGGCGTCTGAAACTGAAACAATTCGTTTAGCGCCGGGACTAGCGATGCTAACGACGTATAAGTAATGGAGGATAATTTGTGCTACAAGATTTGGCTATTTAGAGCGACCTAGTTTCTAAATAGTCGTTGGAATAATATATATTTTTATTGTTAATCAATTTATAATCGTATTTTGGAACAGAAGCAATGAAAGGGTTATATTCGGCGAGTGTTGTAACTGGATCTATCGCTAAAAGCTTTCCTCTCCGCCGGCCGAGAGGTCGATTAGCAAGGGCACTCTCTCTACTAATCTCCAATGGACAAAACCCTGTTGTCTTACTCCCCTTTTCTAGAATTATTTATTCTTTAATAATTAATTCCTTTGATCCTCGACGGATAAAGGGAAAGGATTTCTTTTATATCGACTCGTCCATCGACATAATTTATTGAATGGCCATTAAAGGCGAAACGAGCCAATCTTTTGTGTAATAGTGATAACGGCCCAGTGCGTTTAATGACGTGAGAGTGATGGTGATGGTGAATAGTTAAGCAGGGGTAGTCGTCAGGCTTTGGCCCGAATATCGTAAAGCACGGTTATGGACGCTGAATGTCGTAAACACCACTTGTAACCGAGTACAGCAGACATTTATGCCGAAATATCTCATAGCGATGGACGTCTCTAGACAGAAAAGCTCGAGATATATCACGATTTTTATAACGGGCCTCCCTAATCAGTGGACCAAACGCGCGATATATCAAACAACTTTCTCAATTATATCATATATTGGAAAATTTGAGATTTATATGGACTCGCATTAAAAAGATTTACCATTGCGGTTCGGCTGTTAACCTCAATTTTAGGTTTTATTATTCATTTGTTCGGCAAGATTGCGGCCTCTTGCCAAAATTTATTTGCTATCCGGGCTAATATCGCGAAATCTGAAACATTCCGGCTTCTGCCAACTCTAGTTTCGGTTAATAGAGTTTCGTTCCGTTACGCTATCCTATATCAGATGTACTACGTGGGACACGTCTAAATATTAATACAAGACAGTTACCCTGTTCCGAAATAGTGTACCAGTACATAAAAGTCAGGGATGAGGAGGATCACTTAATCTTATGAAATTTAATACTGAGCAACGAACATATAAACAAAATATGACATGTATACATTGTCAATAAAATAAGGGTATGAATTTTAAAGCACATTAATACATTGCTTACGGGGGACGTGGATTCCACGTCAAAAGCGTATTTGTGTATGTCCGGGGCGCGCATAACACACGCTAGCCGACACTACGCGTTTGATCGGCTGCAAATTTTTACAACGGTTAGTTTTTTAAATATTTTGTTTAAATACTTCAGACCTTGAGGATAATTCGGCAAAGTGGCAGCTAGATATAAACCATTTATTCGAAATATTTTATGGCTGTTTTACAAGGAGTGTGATTTATTTAAGAATTGATTGATTTATTTGATGTTTAATTTAAGAAATTATTTATTACTCATGTATTGTTTTTATTTAAATATTTTCTCATTGGTAGAATGTTTTTTATATTTGATGAATAAATTCTTACTGGTGCATATCATAATTGTTCTCTTTAATTTATGACGTTGCTCAACATTTGGAGATATAAAACAGCTGTTGTGGATAATAAAAATTATGGCCTAATTACAACTATTGACTGAAATTTGAAACAAACAAACCATCTATATAAATATTTAACATCCAACATTCAAAGGAACATTTTCCAACCATGTTTTATAAAAAAAAAAAAAATCAATTAAGCCCGTTCCCACCACGATAACTCCTGCTGCGGGATATAAATTATTTTCTTTACAAAAACTATCCAGCAAATGTTGAAGTTCAAGTAATTTAATTTTCGGCTCAATATTTTGATTAATAAAAGAGTAATGATTTTTTTGTAAAAGACGACGTTTCACCATATTTCGACGAATGCGCCCCGCCCCAGTGAAAGTTTGACCGCAATACTCCCGTAGGCAATGTGTTAACATCGATTGAGTTGTACGTCTTGTCTTGAAAGATATAAATAAATAACATTTAATAACAGAATATAGATTTGAAAATTGTAAAATGTTGAAAAAAATATTGCTTTGAAAATAATCTACCATTTAAGATTTTGCTGTTAGTTGACAATGCACAGGGACATCCGCCTTGAAATAAAGAAAATAAAAAAATAATATTACTCCCTCCGGATTCAGCATCCATTACTCAACCAATGGATCAAGGCGTAATGTATCCATTTAAAAAGTATTACCTACGAAATACTTTTAGGTAAGCAATTAGAGCTTTTGATGTTAAGAACGGAAAATCCTTAACCCAATTTTGGAAAGAATTCAACATTTATACAGCTGTTCAAAATATTAGTTGCAATGTCTACCATGAGCGTATGGAATAAACTCATCCTCTGATTGTTCGAGGAGAGTAGTACACCAAATGAATAAGTTGGCGGTTATTCAAGATCTTGTTGAAATGACCAAAGAACTACATTTAAATCTAGATGAAGAGGATTTCGTTAATTTAATTAATTCGGAGGAAATGAGCAACGATGTGTTGATGTAACTTGAGGTCGGGCGAAAATATGATTTTTTTTCAGAAGAAGATGAATTAACCGTTCAGACGCCACGGCGTGCAGGCACGCGAAATAGGTCTAACCATCAGCGCCACGGCAAACGCTACTACGAATTTATTTATGAATAAATATAATATTTTTAAATGAAAATAAATGCAGAGAGATCTTTTGAAGGCAATGTGATCGTTAGAATGTCGATATGTATAGCCGTTTCATTTTAATTGGAGTTTATACGGCGATTAAAGGGTCAATTAAACAACCCAATCAATTTGAAACAGCGAAGTTGGGTGAATGATCTGTAAAAATTACAAAAGCAGTCAATAATGATATTGCATACTACACTTTAAAAGGGCTAATAGACAATTAACACTGGATTGATACTTGAATACAATTCGTCCATAACTATATGTATGTAAATTCTGTTATGTGCAATATGTCCAATAAATATCTGCAATAAATACTATTTTCATGAGTGTATATATTCCTATATAGATCTATTTTACTTTCGCCTATCCTTTGAAATTAATACATATTTTTTGCTAAAAATGCTAAATTTTGTGCTTTTCACGATATTTCGACTTACGCGAAAACCTTCAGAATCAATTAATCGCGTAATTTGAGGACTTACTCTATATTGTAAATATTTCACCATGATTTTGTGTCACCAAATAAAATTACAGTATATTTTATACATAAATAAGACGCAAAGATTTGCCACAGATAACACTCGCATGCTTTGGATCGGTTCAATCTAATCAAAAGCATTTTTTTATTAAAAAAATATCCAGTCTAAAGGAAGAAGAGGAGTAGTTATTTTGATCAACACTTCGAAAGTCGACGCAAAACGAACAAATGCTTTATAGCATCTTATATTGTTGACCAAGTTCATGTATCCGATTAAACCCTTTACCGGGAAGCCGGAAAAATGAAATACCGCATCTAACAGCATGGATTAAATCGTGTCGTCCCATGTTCAGGTGAGGATTGAACCACAGAACGTGACTGAAATCCTTGACTGATTCAAAAATCTAGAAAAAGTCAGCTACGGCTTAGCCTGGATCTGACATCGGAAGGGATAGGTAGTCCGCCGTTTAGTGGATGAATCTCACCTCTTCTGTCACCGATTAAGTAGCGCTTTGCGGACGAGTGACTTTATGGTTGCTCAAGACACGCCTTCGAGTAGGCGAATAATAGTGTCGCCTACAGCAATGAGTTTATTTTTTAACCGTCAACTGAACTTCAGAATCGAGCTGTAGGACGCAAACAATAATTAATAGTGTCGCTGTTGATGATAAATTTTATGTTCATGAAAGTAAACTATAAAAATAATAGAATTAGGGATATGTTTTTCAATCCCAAATGAAAAAAAATGTAATAATAAATCGAACAAAAGATCGAAGTGCTCAAAAATGTCAACCGTGGCCGGCGGGCATAAACTGATATAGACCCACGCAAACAAGCTTAATCAGGTCAGGCTCGCTACAGGGCCGTGGTATAAAATAATAAAATAACAAAAAATCCGGGCAGACTTCAACTAGAATCAATAAACAAACGTTCAACATGTAACGTGGGAGCCTCTCTGAGGATTCGATATGGATATAATGCTGGACGCAATGAGACATCAGTTTATTTATTGATAACCAATACAGCGGACGAATCGGCTTAGCCGACTCAAGGTTTACAGAATTACTTCTTAACGATTAAAATATCGAAGAGTATATTATAAACGATATAATTGATAGCAGCACACTAGCAAAATGCGCTTTGCTTTAATTCGGAAATCTTGGAACTCTGGGGCTATATAAATATATAAACTCTGGAGACAGTATTGGTCATGACACGTGTTGATTAGATCACTCTACTAAATACACATGTGTAGTATAGCAAATCCTTTGAGAGGGCGGATCCTTCCATAATCATATTCGGGTCAATGTTTCCACAAAAACGAATATTATTTCGCCAAAGCTCTCAACGACGAATTGATCTATATATGTCATAAACCAAGAAAACCGAATTTTCCAGCTTTTCTACGACATTACAAACATAAAAATATAATTAATAATATTTTTGCCAGCCCTAACACGTCTTTTTGCCAGCACACGGAAACGATAGCTACTGTGTGCGTGTCCCGCGGCCCACGCGTTTTGACAGTAAAATTATAGCGACATGTTTCAATTTATTATCTGATTTTTATTTTTTGTTTTTCTACTATTGGTTATTAATTTAATATAAGCTGTGTTTGTAAACTTATTTTTAAAGCAAGAACCAACACTTAATTCTCTTTTAGTAAAGTCGTGCGCATGATATCATGCGCACCGCGTTGAAAGGTTAAAGAAGGAGCGGGCGTTGCCATTGTGATTTGTGGGAAGAAGAGAGGGTTAAAAAATGAACATGATACATGGATAAAAACGGCACGAAATTCATAAATTTCTAAATTATAAGCTTTTTTTATCGTGAAGCGATTACATATTATTATTTTTATATATAAACTATTAATCCACATTTTCTCATTTCTGAGAAACGTGTCCATGTTCATTATTCTGCTTATGTAGGACCATGGACATGTCTGGGATTTTCATGGGAAAATATGTATAAGCTTAGATTTTCTAAAAAAAATACTTTTAATGCTCAAAATATCTCTACGCTATCGTAAGAATATCGGCAAAAACAGAAACGGAAAACGGTCAAGAGGTTGAATGACCTAGAAGGCGAGAGAACACGCTAGAAAAATAATCGTCTAAGTTATCAATCGATCTAATAATAAATATGGACATAACATAAATAATGATAAACGACAATACAGTCTATAAAACGATTAACGTTGAGAGGATCACATTAAAGAAAATCCCAAATTATTTGACTTCGGTTAATCGTCTGGGGGTGACATAACTCCAACAAGGAATACGAGTGGGAACATATACTTAACCGTTTAGACGCCACGGCGTGCAGGCACGCCAAATCGTCTAACAACCAGCGCCACAGAAAATGCTACTACGAATTTATTTATGAATAAATATAATATTTTAAAATGAAAATTAATGCAGAGACATCTTTTGAAGGCAATGTGATTATTAGAATGTAGATATGTTTAGCCGTTTCATTTTATTTGAAGTTTATACGGCGTACGGTAAAAATCCACATAATTGGCTTGGCAATTAAAGGGTTAAATCCCAAATACTAAAAAAAGGTATTCAACCAGAGTATTTTCTTAGTATTGACAAGGGCGCCGAAACCTAGACTCATACGAGGGCTCCATAAGTTCAGTGGCTCAGAGAGCGATGGAGTGAGCTATATTGGTTATATTTATAGACGGTTGAGTCCGTAACGAAACGATTCGCGAGATAATTAAATCGAATGACATTGCCACAAGAAGTGGTCATATCATGAGTGATGTCATCATCTAACGTGTGGGGACTAGCTTGAAGTGAAAAGCTAATGACCGAACTCGATGAAAACAACTAGTAAAGACCTTCAATCAGTAGTTGTGAACTAAAGGTTGACCATGATGATGATGATGATTGAATCATTATTTAACTGTAATGATTTCTAGTACGAAACTCTACTCAAATAGCAGTTCTGAATATTTAGTCAGAATAACATCTTGCTTCTGAGGTTGAATTATTATCTTCTAAGGGCGCCGCAGGAAAGAATAAGTGTTGCATGTAAATGTGTGGTAAGGTATGCAGAAGGCCATGCAAGTGTAATAAACGGAAAAAATACGTGATAAAATATATAAATACTTTATTTATTTCGGTAAATAAACCAAATGAAATAATTTAAGAGATGAATGTATTAATTCTAAAATATCTTCTGCATTGTCCGGAACTTACTCCTCTAGACTATTATCATTTAGCTCGATTTAAATTGAAATCTTTTTTTTTAAAGTGGCTCTAAAAATTTATAGAAAGATAGATAAAGATAGCAAAGATATTGAAAATATATTTAAGAACATTATATGTAAAAAAAAATTGTGGCACTCATAAAAGATGCTGTTAAGTTAAATTTCAACAAATATTAGCTAAACTGAAGACTTAAATGTCAGTCGTCATAGTATAATATCAGAAGTGCTTTTGATTTCAGTCATTACTCTGATAGATGAACAAATTAAAAACTCCAGTTAAATTAGAGTTTTCAGTAAATTTCTATTAATTTAAATTGAACAAATAGAAGGGAACCGCAATCAAGGTACTTAGGCGAGAAGTCAATGAAACAAGAATGGATTTACCAAAAAAACTATATTCAATAGTTTAGGATAGGTCGAGATGAAGACTAGCAAAAACATCTAATTTTCTTATAGATAAGTCGTGCGCATGATATCATGCGCGCCGCGTTGAATGATTTAAGTCAACGAAAATCTACAGCTTAATCCCATAATAGTAGATAGCGCATATGTGGTGGCTTAAAAATGTAGAAAATATCGCAATGTTGCATTAAATTATTTATATGCTGAATACCTTGACCGTTTCTACGAGTCCGTGGGGCTTGATATAGTCTGAAATATGACCAGCGGCCGAAGAATATATTTCAAATAGGGACAGGGTCAACTTTTATCACACCCCTAAAGGATGGAAGATGGAAACGGTTCAATTTTTCAGATTGAAAAGGGTCAGCCGACATTGGACTGGATACGCCACGGGAAAGCGGCGAGATTGAAAGAAGCAAGTTCGATTAAAACCGGCCATTGCCCAATCCGTCCCTGTCGAACGCGTGCCACAAGGTTAATGAATTATTGATGTACATCATTACCTTGGGGCGGCTTGGTTTTCCATCCCGAAATCAACAAGTCTATTTCCGCCCAAATATATCGAGCTATTTGGCGACGTAATGGATTCCGATATAGTTGATAGATGGCAGGTCGCAGACGTCCATGTTTTATATTATTACAAATCGAGGGAGAGAGATTTCAACAGAAAAAAATATATATAAATATTAAAAAATAAAAATTGCGAATAATCAGAAGCAAATACGGTAAGTGCGCCATATAACAATTCGGCAAATAATGCAATCTGCATTTCGATGCAGTGAACGGATTGCATAGTGCTTCCGCACAAATCCTTTCAGAATTTACTGCATAGCCGCATTCAATCTTGAGGTACTCAATACATATCGGAATGCATTCAAGATCCGATGCTTGAAATATGAAAATCTGATTTAGATCTGATCATGAATAATGCAAGACGTACGTCAATTTTTTTCATAGAATTTATATAATATTGGCTAAATGTCAAGAGGCGTGGCAACTTAATGGTATATGGACCGTGATACGTTTATTTGACGTGCGTAAATAATTCAAAATGCCTGATAAAAAATTGTAATACGTATGTAATATCGGAGGATAAGTAATAATATAGAGAATTTATCTTAATTAATATGTTTAAATCAATTGTTCCGGAAAAGGCATGGAATTGAAGAGATCGCTCATTAAATACGCAAAAGCTTCGTTATACAAAATATTTTCGATTGCTTATTTTTCAGGGATACAACGAGCTTTATATAATCGAACCTTATTTTAATAAGTATTCACAGTCTCTTAATAAGAGCTGAATTCAGAAGATTTCCCGGCGTATCCTTACTAGAGTACCCTAGGCAAACTAAACCTTTTGTATGATAAAAATAATATTAAATATATTTTTAATTTTATTCTGAGCTACTTTTCTTAAATTGTTATTCAATCAGAGGGATGTTACAGGATGCTTAAATATTCTATCACTACTGTTTAATAATATACATATTCGAGTTGTAATGGTAGTAAAAATACTAAAAGATAATTCAGCTCCATGGACTTGATTGAGACCTTCAATTCCTATGGGGATAAATATTAATATTAACTTATATTAATATTCGAGGTGACGTAGAAAAATGAGTTATTTTACGCCATTTCAGAACAGTTAGTAGCCCGTACGCGGTAGCGTTAGACTGAAAATTTTATTTTCATAGTTATATTGCTTAAATTTATTTTTTGCACAATAAATTTTATTTTATGGTTAAGGGTAAATGGCGAGGACTAGAGCGGACAAAGCTGATGACAGACATTGGATGCTGCTCTCTTGAGATCAGGGTTTCATTGCCACCAAGGCTATTAAACCATTAGTTAGATTTATGGGCAAATCTTACAGTCAACAAATGTCAATTTCGGTCTGAAAAAGTTAAATTGGGCAATAAGACCTTCAATGTTCGACAATGATATCCTGAAATCCTCATTAAATCATTGATTAAATCCAAAATTATCCATCGAAAATGCATTGGAAAAATGCACTGGTCCATAGCGCAAGAACTTATATTATATAACTCGTGATAAAATTCGGAAACAGAATTAAGAGGTATTTACCACACCTTCTTTATTCATCAGACATTGGAGCAAACTCCATCGGATTGGCATCTTTTCAGGTTAACCGATCCGTCACAACGGCTCGAAAACATCCAAAGGGGTCCATCAGAGATCCCAAGCATTTCTAGATAAGAAATTGATGAAGTCTGCATCAATATCTTTACATTTTTGAAAAAAGATAGACTATTCTAAAAATAAAAATGATATGATTCATAATTTGGTCAATATTTGTAGCCGCTGACTGAGTTCTCGTGGCACGTGTCACTAGTACGTTTCATTCGCACTTGACTCATCGTACCGGAGAGGAGTGAGAAAAAACATCGCGCCCGTGGCAACAGAAGCAAATAATGTTGTTTTTTTCTCAATTGCGGACAATAAAAATCAATAATTATTTATTCTTTAGACTATTTTAGACAAATACAAAATATTTGTGACATGTAGGATTTATATTAAAAGATTTATTTAAGAAAACTTGGGGTCCCCAATAGACCCCGGCGATATTAGCACGGCTAATGAATCATAGTTTCAATAATCAATAATTTTATAACGATGATATAAAACATACTTGAATAGTTACATTAATATAAAAAATTCAGATTTTATATTAGCATATTTAAGGACGTAAATATTTATTTTAAGGACATAAAATATTTTTAAAAACGTTGGGGAACCATTTTGGACAAAAACTTCAAAATAAATTACACTTTATAATACATATGTGTATTTAAAAGTAAAAATAATTGAGTATTCTACAAAATAATTGTTTTTTTTCTGATACTCCTTTTTTATCTTAGATTACGTTATCCTTATATTCAGTTTATTTAAATTTTTGGTGCAAAACTGAAGGTGTCAGCCCTCCTATAGCGCCGAGTTCATGACCACGCTATAGAAATCCACCTTATAGGAGACTAAACACCCATGCACAATTTTGGATTAGATTTATAAATTGAACAAAAACAATATATCAAACATGTTTTTTCTACATATTATCAATGACCTACGAAATATGTAATTTGACTTTGAAAACTTAGCATTTTGTATAAAACGGCGCTCTAAATAATATTATAAATTATCATAAGTTTTTATTTTTATATCGATTATGTCTCAATAGCAATAAACTTAACAATTTATTAAAAAGTGTTGTATGCAGCAGAAGAAAATAAATAAATATTTTTTTTATAAAAAATACAATTTATTTTCTGATATGACTTCTATTTTTAGGTAGGGCAACACTGCGTTCTATCTATAATATAAAGTGATAAAATCAAGGGGTTCGATGTTGCTGCGATCGGGACCGTATACATTCGACATATGTAAATAATTCAAAATATCAGGGGAGATACATCATCGGTTTCCTTGCGCCCTTACTGAGCAGGGATGCTCATTGCTCAGCTTGTTTGTCAGGGGCACACCGGGACCTGGGGATGACACTCGCTTGTTATTCCGGAATAATGCGATTACATTACATGATCTACGCTCGTATTTGCCTATTTATTATTTTGGCGTAAATAAAATATATTTTATTCGCAAAAGAGGGGGGGGGAGTTTGAGACAAGTGTTTTGCAACTGGCAACACTGCCGATTAAAACGCACGCAGCGCCAACGGATATAACGCATATTACAATTTTGCAATTAAAATATGAATATTTGCGTATGCTAATACATGTTCGGTGTGCAAACAAGCCATCCATATTAAGTGATCAGTCACGTCTGAACTGATATTCGATAATTAAATTTAATTCGTTAATAGGATATCGATGTTGTTGTAGCAACGCGCATAATTCAATAAAAGTGTTTTACATAAAATTATTACTTCGCCTAATATTAATTAAGCACATACATTAAATCCGAAATTTAATTGACATAACCGATGCTAACTTCATATAATTATCGTACAACCAAACCAATGAATTTACCATATCAATAATGGCGGAGTGGAAACGGGAGAGGATGAAAGTACCTGAACATTAATTACCATATTTAACATTCTAATTAGGCAATTTCGTTCTATTATAATAGCACTTTCCGAAAAGCAAACTTCAGCATTTATTAATCAAAAATATGATACTGCTAAAATAACATTTATTCCTCAACACGAATATATTTAATGCAATAATCGGCAGAACAATGCCAAATTAACGCTGATTCTCAATAGCACTTTTATAGTTATTGTATAATGGTGATTTTTAAGTAACTAACGTCCTAGCCTTTTTTTAAAGAATGACAGAACCAACGAGAGGAGAATATATGTATAGGCATATGCAAATAAATATCATATTTCCAATTACCAATATCCAGACTTGTGGAAATATTAAAAAGTTACTCCAATACTTAAAAAAAGAGATAAATCTAATGTTGCCAATTACAGAGCAATGGCTGTTCTATCCGGACCTGTCAAGTTGTTTAAGATGATTTTGCATAAATACATATTCAATCACATTGAGTGTAGAATTATCGATAAGCAACATGGACTTCGGCCTGTACACTCAACAGTCACGGGTCTTCTTGGTTTTTCAAACTTTGTGTCTAAGCCACTGGATAAGGGGTTCCAAGTCGACGTTATCTATAACGACTTTTAAAAACCGTTTGATAAAGTCGATGATGCTAGAATCATTTTGAAACTAGATAGTTTTGGGTTATCGGATAATCTCGTACGTTTCTTCTCGAGCTACCTTACAGAGAGGAAATAGTATGTGGTATACGACTCCCAAACGTCGTATGCTTACAATACTCCGCAGGGGTAAAATTTAGGACATTTATTATTTATTTTATTTATAAATGATATTCATCGGGTCCTTCAATGTAAATTTTCACTTTTCGCAGACGTTTAAAAATATTTCGATCTATTACTTTAGCAGAAGATGCCTTTTCGTTGCTGCTGGACTTCGATTCTTTGCACGATTGGTCAATACTAAATCGTCTTTCGTCGAAAATGACAAACAACGACATTTTTTAGATCAAAGAATTGATCATCATCTTTAATTACAGACTTGAGAACGTAACTCTTCCTAAGCAATCGTCTGTTAAAGATCTGGATATTTTGTTTGATTCTAAGTTAAAATTTAGTTTACATGTATCGGACGTGTGTATGAGATCATCAAGAGTGTTGGGCTTCGTCTTCAGAAATTCTTATCACATACGTAGCACCTTAGTCATACATGGAAGAAAAAATCATAAGCTATTATTTCCCTTTCAGAAACTTGTTCAGATACATGACCCGTAACGATTCCATTCTAGATTCCTAATTTTGTATGTATTTTATGAACAGAACAATCTGTAAAAAATACAAATATGTTGACCCACTTATAATCTGTAAGGTGAGGAAAGTTTTCCAGGTTCTTATCATCAATAAATCTTCCTCGGCTAATGTAAATAAAAAATACCTCAATTTGTCTAATACATTGAATAATAACGAAAAATGTTTTTAAATCCCATAAGGCATAGAAAGAGGTTTCAGCTTAGATAAAACTATAACCAGAATTTGGGTCAGAATGTGAGATTCAAAGCATTTGCATTAGGACATGTTGCTGATGAAATTGTACGCCTGGACAAATCCACGTAATACAATTTGATAGTGAAGTTGTTGAAAAAGTCGTAAAGGAGTACGGAAGATAATTAAAGAAAAAAGAACAAGAAATTCAAACAATGCAAGAAATTTGACTAATAATACAACAGATCTAGTACATAAATAATTTAAATCTACAGCTGACATTAAGAAAATTCTGTGTATTGGAAGTTTTTCCTTTTATAGAATATGGTCATCTGTCAAACGTTTTACTGTAGATATATTAATTTTATTGACACATAAAAAAATCCTCGATCTCTACTTTATTATTATTTACTCTATTTTCCTTTACCGTGGATTTGGCGTAAATATTGGGTTGATGCAAAAGTTATTACCGTTTTTTATGATCCTAGGTAAAAAAAAATCTTCAGAAATGATGAATAGTATCTTCTTTTAAATGATTCCATTGTATAAAGGATGCTTTCCCTCTATTTTTTATTCAGTTTTGGCCTGGCCAAAGTACAGTGAAGAGCCCCTTGTATTTTTTCAAAATGTCGGTCGATAAAGTGCATTTACGTCATTGTTTACTTTATGAATTCCGTAAAGACAAGTGTATGGAGCAGATGTCATCAAAGTTCGACAGGTACGAAGATGGTTTACAAATCTTGATCTAGTTTTTATGCGCGGGTTTGTAAGGGATTGTAAGGGTATTGTGTGTTTGGAACTCCTAGAACGTAATCAAACAATTACAGCAAAACGATATTGTCAACAATTGGAAATAATTTAACATCGTCCTTGAAAAATATAGACCAGAATTGGTAAACAGAAAAGGGTAGTGTTTCATCACGACAAGCTAAATGAATTGAATTGGGATGTTATCAAGCACCCACCCTATTCTCCAGATCTTGTTCCTTTTGATAAGAATGTATTCAGACTACTGCAAAAAAATTAAATGCTAAAACATTCGATGCAATAGAGCAGGTAAAAACTTCCCTTAATACATTTTTTCGTATCAAAATCCACCACCAATGGTATTAATAAGTTGATAGAAAGATGAGAGAAGAGTATAAGAACGGATGGAAATGATATAATTGATTAAATAAATAATACAAATGTAAAAAAAAAATGTTTAATTGTATATGTAAAAAACGGTCATGACTTTTGCATCAACCTAATAGTAAAATACACTCCACATTATACGTGTGTCGATGTTCCAATTTGCAGAATACTTGTCCATGAATTTATATATGTATATAAAAAAAACTATAGATTCAAAAAAGGGGGAAACTACATCAAAGCTTTCCGAAGAATATGGAATTGGAGCTCAAACTATTCGCATCTGATACTTAAATGAATCTTTCAGTGATTAAAAAACTAAAAAACCATCAATATACCAGCTATATATACTGTTGATATTTTACTGCAATAATGTTGATATTTTACTGGGGTTTAATTAATCGTGCGTCCGATTATAATTAACTGTTTATTTAAATATTATTTATACAAATTAAAAACTATTTCATCAAAACATTGCTAACATTGAAAACGAAACGAGGGATACTTTTTTTATAAATTACTTTGATAAAAAAAGATTCTTGTCTAATCTCAAAGAAATGTAGAATATTTTACCCTGTTTTTAGAGGAAAAACGAGGGTCGCAGTAAGATTGGCTATCACAATTGGGGGTTACGACTCAAAAAAGGTTGGGAAACTGTAGCCCATGTCCTCAAATTAAATTTCAGGCATATTTCACGTTGTTTATGGACAATATTCGTAATATTTTCCATATGAGAATCACTCTGTAGACTAACAAAAAGGCAGCTGGCGACCGCGTGCGAGAGGGCGTAACCCTCTCGTGTCAGCGCCATACATTTGCGGCCGGTGACACCCGGTCCGGACGGTAATGACCGGTTTTTGACCGGCTTTTCCTTTTTAGCATCCCCCCATCCCATGCCATTTCTTTATCACATAAAAACGATAAATCTCACCGCCATCCAACTTGGCTACCGCACATCCCGTGGATATCGACTCGTTGTTGTAACGTGATGGATCGCCGAGCTCTCTATTATAACTAACATATTTTAGAAAAATGCCAGACAGTCAATACTTGTAATAAAGTTGATAAAAAAATATCCGCTATAAATTATATTAAATAAAAAAAAAATGGCAGCGAGATGATACGAATCGTATACGCGTGCTAATGTGGGTGAAGTTTGATTATGTCCCACTATTGCATATTTAAACTTTATATATCGCATTATCAAGCGTATATTCATGAGAAATTTTACATTATAACCCGAATATCGTAAAAAATTTCAACCATTCCAGTTAGAAAACGAGCAAACTTTTAAACCTTTCCACAATAACCTTTGTAAAATATACTTCGTTGGGCACGTGAAGAATATATTCGGCCGTTGCCAAAAAGTTGTGTTGTACGTACGCGCACAACACTTTTGGCAATGTAAAATGCTAGCATCTCAAAATATTTTTATGTATTAGGTAATGGAAGCTGGCACGGAATAATAATAAAAATATCACATGTAATAATATTTATTATTTATCCTCTTCTTGCGCGTCTAATAATTCATTCAACATATTTAATACTCTCCCTTTAAAGTTCCTCTGTCCTTTAGCTGTCAGCTTTTTCAAATCGGGTATGAGACATTTAAAAAATTGTAAATCTACATCTTCCGATTCTGGCAACAATATGGATCTAAAAAAATCAATCAGCGGCGTATTCGCCAATGATTCCGATGTCGAAATGTGCGGCGAATCAAAAGATATATTTTTAGAATCGATTTGATTTTCTTGATAATCTCCGGTAATCGTATCGTCGTCGTCGTCGTCTATTAATAACGTGTCAGTGTCCGTTTCATCGTTCTCCGATTTATTCTTCAGCTTGGCGGTCTTTCGTTTATGCAAGAATTTTCTTACGAACGACATCGAATCCATCAGATACCATACCTTTCGCCTCCTCCCCGATATGCCATACTGTTTATTGCGGTATCTTATTTCTCTGGCAAAGGAATTACGCAGATTTCCCCATCTGGTTTTGCATTCTGTAACTGTGATAAAGCATTTATTAGCCGAAGTATGCGCTGATTTCGTAGTCGTTGTTACCTGAGAGGTTCATCTCGCTTGCTATCTCTTCCCAGAGTCGGTCTTGGACAAATTTATTGTTGTGTTCCTTGATTGTGTGGTTGTAGATCGGTGGTCTCGTTTTCACTAAACAAATCAACTTTTCGACGTCGTACTCCATGACTGGCGCCGCGGTGACTGGACTGAAATAGCGTGACTCGTCGCTTCGGCGTCGTGACTTGTCGTAAACAGTCGAGGGTTATCGACCGAATTCGGGAGATGCTGACGTCGACGCCAACGCCGGACGAACGCGACGCGACTTTCGTCTTTGGAAAAAATAGAAGAACGGAGATGTGATGAGAGAAAATATTAGGTGAAGCGAAAAGAAATGTCATTTTTTCTTGCGTTTCTTTGAAATCCGGTTGTCACAGGATTCCACTGAATTTACACGACGTGATTAGTATCGGTTTGTAGTTGTTTTGATATCTCAAGATGCTATATATGATTTCAAAAATAAACTAAAATCAGTGAGACCTCTTATAATCATTGATGACGCTTTAAGCTTATTGTGAAGTTTATCGAGTAGGTTATCGATCCGCGAAAAACAATCAAAGGATTATTACACTACCTCGTTTTTCCATAGTCAATAATGAAAAATAATTCGAAAAAGCACGGAAAGTATAAACAAAATATTTCGATGCCTCGCGAAATTTTATCTAACGGTCTTAGTACAACAAATAATCATATGTTTATCTTCATTGTCCAGATATGAATCTGTCTTAAAAAATGCTTCCTTCGAACCAAGTGTAATCAAGTACCCTTGGCCCATCACTGGCTGAAAGAGGTTCCCTATTGTAATTGGTGCGGAAATAATTTAGTATTAATGAAACCTAGTCAGTCTGTTACAACAGAGGTATACTGTGTCTAATAAGTAAGATTAAGAGCCGTCATAACTCGAAGGTAATTACAATCGACTTACGATCGTCAAGCCCGAAGAATTCTGAGTGACGTTGGTCAATAGAGGAGTGGAGAGGAGGCTTACAATTCCCATGAAATCCGTGTCCATGGTCCTCCATCATGTGAATCATACACATGGTCACGTCCCTTAGAAATGATGTATTAAGATTAAGTGGATTGATAATTTATATAAAAAAACCAAAATTATAATATTTAATCGTTTAAGATTAAAGTAGGTATTGATTTTAAACGATCAGTTTTAAGAAAAAATCAGGGATGAATTTTTCAGAATGATAATGGAAGACCACGTTGAGTAAAAAATACGCACGGAATCTCGGATCACCATTTTAAGTCGCTGGAACATTCTCTTAGAGTTAAAAAATACAAATATTGAAAGAGTCTAAAATCATTTGCGGTCGATTTTTGAAAGAACCGCCAGAATTTTACGAGAGGTTAAATAACGAAATATTCTGTAATAGGATGATCATAGAAAACGGCGGAAAATATTTAACAGATTGATATTGAGCAGTTTTTGTCGTAATAAAAAATGTCAAAGACGTCCATAATACAGGCGGACCTCGACTTTCGCACATGATTGGTTCCTGAAAATGTGTGCGAAAGTTAAATGTTCGAAAGTAGAGGGATGTAAAAAAAAACACCAAAAATTGTACATAACTACGTACATATACTAATATGTACTAAGTACATATTAAATAAAAAATTATATTCTCTTAATTAACTTGTCAAGGGTTAGTTGTATTTACAACTTTTCTTCATAGAGAGTTCGTAACATGCAGTACTATTATGGATCGCCCTATGCACTTGAGATATGCGTTCTCCATTGGGATCACATTCTTTCATAATATTCAAAAATGTCTCGAGATGTGTAAAAGCTTCGTTCATGTTTTTTTATTGTTAAGGTCTTGATGATTTCCTCTGGTTCTTCTTCCTCACTTTCAATTAGTGTACTATTTTTGTTCTCTTGTCGGTCCATTAGAAATTCATTAGTCAAGGGTTCAGAATAAGATTCAATCATCTCATTAACATCTTCACTGTTAAGTTTAGAAGGTTTATGACCAGGGGCAACTGATTTGTCCTTTGATAAGAATGTACGATTAGGCATCTTCTTCCAAAATAAACCAGTCTCATCTACATTGAATATTTGAATAGAGGTATATTCTTCATCTTCAATAATTTTGGACAATGGCGAAATAAAGGCCTTTGCACATCTTTCATCCGCATCAGATGATTCTCCAGTGAATTTAATATTGTGTAAAGAATTCCTGGTTTTAAAATTTGAAAACCAGCCGTTACTTGCATGAAACACTATGTTAGAATATCTTTTGCTTTAGTCTAGCCTTAATCATTATGCAAACTAAGAGCCTTAGCTTGAATCATTGAAGTACTCAGAAGGATGTTTTTTTGATTTTGATTACTTATCCAATAAGACAAAGATTTCTCCATTTCATCCATCACTATGCCGTGCCTTTTGGAAACAATTTTTGAAAAAAACGATTTTTCGAAAATGTGCGAAATAGCGAATTGTTCGAAAGTCGAATGTGCGAAAGTTGAGGTCCGCCTGTATACATAATTGTGTATAGTAACATATTGTGAATTATTCCCAAAACAACTTAACAAATGGAAAAGGAGAACCTTTTTTAGTCAATGGTGGCCCAAGGGTAATCACAAGTATCCGATTCAACGAAAGTCATTGTATTTTTTCTTTGGTTTAACGTAGAGGACCCACTCATCATTCCCTGTAATAATCCATCTAAAAACGGATCGGTTTCATATATAAACAGTTTAGATCAAAAGCTAGTTATTCGTTATTCTAAAACCAAATTTTCCAGTTGCAATTATAACACAGGCATTATAGCTTCTTTATACTCGAAGACTATCTGTCCTCAATATTCTGTTTCATGATAGTCGGCAGAAAACGATATTTCGATCTCCAGATAATGCATTAATAGTATACAAATTCATACCGTATTGCCATGTCGTGAAACTCAACTATATATATTTCGTTATACATGAGTTATTAAAATAAAAGAAGTAAGAGTATTAATAGAGCGAAAATAAAAGTTGATAATGTAAAACTTAAATATAACAAAAAAAAACTTGATACAGAAGTTTTTGGTTGGTACCCTTTCAAATATAGAAAATGAAAAGCAGCATTTTCGCCATATTTTACATTTTTACTATCGATTTTTTTTACTACCGTTTACTGAGAAGATGTATTGACAGAACGCTAAATTTCGATTCGGAAATTTTGATGTTGCAGATGCACCAAGTTTTGGAAGGCCAGTTGAAGCTGATGAAGACCCAATAAAGGCGTTAATTGGTGCAAACTGGCGTATAACAATACTTGAGATCACCGAGAGATTAAATGTATCGAATTCGACTGTTTATAATCATTTGAAACGCCTAGGTTTAATCTCAAAGCTCGACATGTGGTTTCCTCGTGTTCTTACAGAAAGAAATTTGCTTCTCAAACGTCAAGAAAATGATCTATTTTTAAAGCGCATCATCACTGGGGACGTGAAATGGGTGGTCTACAAGAATGTTAAACGCAAGAGATCATGGAGTAAAAAATATTAATTGACTCAAAGCACTTCGAAAGCCGATATTCATAAAATAAGGTGATGCTATCTGTTTGGTGGGATTTCAAACGAATCGTTTTTTTTATTATCTTCTACCGGACAACACAATGATCAATTCTAATGTCTAATGAACAGAAGCAGAAAAGATCAGAATTGAACAACAGAAAAGGTGTATTGTTCCACTAAGATAATGAGAGACAAGTTTGTTAACTCGTCAAAAGCTTTTACAGCTTGGACGGGATATACTGTCAAACCTAACATATTCACTAGATCTGGCACCTTCTGATTTTTATTTGTTTCGGTCTTTACATTTTTTTAAGACAGTTAAACTTTTAATTTAAATGAGGTGATCAAAAAACCCCTGGATCAGTTTTTTGCCAGCAAAGAACAAAAATTTTATGAGCGTGGAATCATGCTACTGCCAGAAATATGGAAAAAGGTATTAGACCAGAATGGACATCAATAAAATATTTATTCACTATAAGATAATCGTATTTTATTATCATAAAATAAAACGAAATTATTTTCCGAACAACCTGATAGTATTTAGTATTATAAAGAGTAATAAGATATTTTAATTGATTTAAATTAAATTTGTTGACAATATTTTCGTTTACTAATTAATCATCAATTTTCCGTGAGCTCAACGATAATAAATGACTGTTTACATTGCGAAATTAGAAAATGCAAAGCATGTGTACATTGTTTGGGCTTATTGGGCCTGCGACGACAGCTTGAGCGATATCCCCCGGGAGTAGAGCCGTCAAGCGGCACCGGGAGTTGTCTTCCTTATTGCCCGTTTGAATAATTGGCGCCATTTTTTTCGCGCAATTTAGTTGACGATATCGCGCAAGAGGAATCGCCCAATTCCGCGCGGCGTAACGACCGGCCCGACGCCCAATATTGTCGTCGAAATAAAATTCAATTCCTTGCGAAATGGCAACATTGTCGGCGATAAAAATTTGAGTTATCGCGGCTCGAGCGCCGTGTCAATCTATAGCGGAAAATTCAAAAAAAAAATCTCACGAAAATATTATATAAAACGGAAATGTAAAGCGATGTTTATTGCCTCGTTTATTGATGAAATATTACATTGAGCAGCACGAAAACAAAGATAAGCAACGAAATAATTCGCTTCCATCGCAAATATTCTATTGATTTCTATGTTTAAATTACATTTTCAACTTTAATTATATTCTAAATTAGTTTTGCGATAAATTTACATAAACGTAACACGTGTTACGCTTGATCGAAAATAAATTGCTTTCATATATTTTAAATAAAAATATATATATTGAGATCGTATTTTTTACAATATAATCCTGCCGAGTGGCTTGCTTACGTATTTCTATTAAGGAAAATATTTCATGCGACCGCACTCATTGCCATAGGAGCTTAAGATCATGAGCTGTAAATCTCGCAAAGTCATTTGATAAGCCCCAGAGTGGCATCCCACACCTGACGTAACTTCTGAACCATGTCATAAGTCTTTACGACCGTGTACTTCGCGGCGTTTTCATCAGGTCGCACAGTGGTGCAATATACACTAAAAAAAAGTCATATAAACTATTCTATTACTAAACAGACAATATGACTTTTAAACACTATCTAATATTATATACAGTTTATAAACAAGTATTAAATGAGTAAATTATTTTTAAATAAATTATTGCATTATTTGCAGACGTTATTGGCTAAGATTCGAAATAAATGCTGGAGATTAACTATATATTATATATAATATGTTGAATTATTGAAGCCTAAAAACATTTGCGATATATAAGAAGTAAATGCCTTTAAAGTTTGACAGACAAAGGGAAATTTTTCATAGACTGATAAACCAATCTGATTGAATGAGATCCACGTCAAAACGCCAGGGAGATTGCGGTGAAGATAGTAGTCAACCAATCAACCGTATTGAGACGTACGGGGATGGTTTTGCGATACCTCATTTAGATTCCTCACCAATTTACAGATCCCATGACGATTAGACCGCTGTTCAACATGCAATGCTTTGATTTTTGAGGTTGACTGGCCTGGATTCCTGAGGTTAGCAGGACTGGATTTCTGAAGTTAATAGGGCTGAACTCCTGAGGTTGGTAGAACTGAATTCCTGAGGTTTGTAGGTCTGGATTTCTGAGGTTGACGACTGGTTTCCTGAGGTTGGTCGAACTGAATTGCTCAGATTTGTAGGCCTGGATTTCTGAGGTTGACGACTGGATTACTGATGTTGGCAAAACTCAATTCCTAAGGGCTGACATGACTGAATTTATGAAGTTGGCAGGCCTGGATTTCCGCAAAAATCGTGTATAAAGGTAAAGAACTACTGCACTTATGGAATGAAAGGGTCTTTCTTGGTGAAAAAATAGAATAATTAATATTTTCCTCAAGAATAACTGCTAGATATATAATCGTTGACATAACAAAGACTCGGACTCTTTAAATTAATGGAAAGACCTCTTTGACATATCAATTTTTGTTAGGCTTAAACTGTAAAATCTCGTGACGAGCGAGATCTTAAAAATAAAGTCTTGCTAATGCGTTCCATTGATTAAAAGTGTTATTTAAGAAAAAATCTATTACTAGACAAGATGAATTGGAATAAATAAATCTATTAAAAAAATATTCTCGAGGAAATTTAAACCTAAATTCGGGACTAAGCGTGTTTTGTTTCTACTTAAATAAATGTAGATTATTTTATATATAATTCATAAATTCCTGAAAATATAACATTATATATATATATATAAATAAGCAATCCTTTCATCATGGGAAAGACCTCCTCAGAGAGGGGTCTCCTAGAAAAAAGGAAGAGGAGCGAAAGTATCGAGACTAGACCAAGTCAACAGATTAGGGTATTCCTTCCCAGGGTATACTGGCTCTATGGTGAGAAATACGTTAGAGACCAGATTCATTTATGCACACAAGGATGTGTGTACACCAACATATTTTTGCACTGTTTTGTTAGGTATTTATCAAAGTTCAATTGCGCCCCTAGTCAAATCTATCCAGAGTTATGTTGATTGTAATCTAAAAAATATAATGAGGTGCTGACTATTAATTTTAATGCTATGGTAGATAGTTGTGTTTCATTTCAGAAAAATTCTTAATGGCTACTCGTGACTCGTTAAAAGCAGATAACGCCTTAGAAAAGAGAACAAACGAATACCGAGACAAACCCCCTCCTACTTGCCTGGACACAGTCGAGAGGGTAAAATCCGATAACAACATGGTAGAAGATGTACGTCCAATGCCAGCAATGGCCAAGAGAGGGAAACTCTTTATAAAAAACCGCATACCAAGACGGCTCGGGTTTCCGTGGTATGGACACGAAAAACCCTTACCAACCCTTACCACACTCTCGACTACCATTCGAGAGTTTGGTAAGGTCCATGCCCTCAGCGAGTGAGAGCCTTGTTACTGGCAAACGATGATGATGATGATGTAAAAAATAAAAAATATCATAACTTAATTAATGAATAAGAATCGTCTTGAAACGCGTAGATAGATGATTAATTAATTTAGAATTAAATCGATTATATTTATATTGTTATTTATAATGTTGAATGATTTCAATGGAATAAATGACTCTACCATAGAGGAGCAGAATATATCTCATAAAAATTAAATATTTTTAAGACATATTTTATTATTATTTTACACAACGTTCCACTGTGCGCTCGAGTTCGGGAAGCCGCGCTTCTTACGAGGGCACGTGTAATTTTAAAGTTTCCCAATCGTAATGGTTGCTCCCATCAAAATTAAGGATTCTCTTTGGACCGCGACACACTTTGTCATTTTATAGACGGCGCCGACTCATTGAAATGGGGCATAGAATGGGGGAAGGGGTTTCAATGTAGGGGGCTTTTATGTGCCAATTTTATTTCGTGGTGTACTATGTGGCTCTGGGTATTTATCGCAGAACGTGCAAAGTTGCGGACATGACCACGGAGGAGATAAGTGGCAGAGAGGTCCGGAAAATTAACCAAAAGGGAATTTCATTTTATCACCGTCTCTTTCATTCTTTTGTGCTGCTTTCATCGGCAAAAGGGGAGAAAAGCCGGACCCCAAAAAGTTTTGTGATTGCCTATGGGACAAGGTGAGAAACAAATCAATGGACGGAACAATCAATAAGAGGTAATTGCTCTTCGACAGACAGGCAAGCAGGGAATGTGCCTGTGGGATTATTATTGGAGCCAATACAATAAATATACGTATGTACATACGCATGAGCTTTGATTAAAAAAAATATGCGGAGTTTTTGCTCTTTTCTAAACAATTTTCTGAAGAATGAGTCTAGCTTTCTTCTACTGAAAGTGTCAATGCCGAAAAACACATACATTAAAAGTTATATAAAATACAATAAAATATTTTTGCACAATTGAATCAACTGTTTATTCGGCTGAAGATTTTATCAAGCACCCTCCACACCGATGTGGAAAATCCCAAAAGATATATTTTATAAAATTTCAGCAAAAATAAAAATCTGAAAATGTGCAGAGTACCATCTTGACTTTATCACGCAATTTTAATACATTAATTTGCATGTACAAATTCCCGGGGACACGTCGAGGTAGATATGGAAAATTTATGAGTTTCCAATAGCGCGGTTTGATTAGTATTGGATCTATGTGTTTCTGTGTAATACGGGCGAGTTTTAAAATTTCCCCAGGCCGTTATAATTATTCAGCAGTGATTAAGAAACTAATATTTTATTCATCAGTCGAATTAGTTCTTGCCCGTTGTTTCGCTTAATCGGGTATCCCTATAAATTTATATCACCTATGCAATATAAAAGATCTATAACATCGAAAAAAACATTTTAGCTAACAAAATAATCGGTATTTTAAATACTATGCTGATTATTTAAGATATAATTCTAATTTGTTAATACTATCTTAGATAAGCCAAAACCATCTGTTAAACCATCTAGACCCAACGTCGAATCAATCTAGAAATAATTTAAGGGGTGGCCCGTCCTTGGGCAACCGGGGCACTGCCTCACACGAATTTCATCTAATAAAAAAATAATGAATAGCTAAAATATGCGAACAGAACCGTATTCGTATGTTTTCGGGTTATCTTGTACCCGCCCTGGTCACACTGACTCTAACTTTGTCGCGAATGTGTGCTGTTGTTTGGCTAGGTAGTGGAGGTAAAAAGAAAAATCTATTCGGGGCAGGTTTCTATATGCCCTGGACACGTGGTCGCAAGCCTCAGTTTAGCTGTTGGTCCAGCGCGAACGAGTATCGTTTTTTGTCAGTCAGTGGAGATATAGAGAAAAATATTATCGTATACAGAAGGTCGCTTTTCGTTTGCTGCGTAAAACTCTGATTGGGGCAGACCTTGATATGCCCCGCTGCTCTATATTTTAAACTCGATTCGAACAATAAACGACACCGTCAACGTTTTTCGACTATACTTTCTCTTTTCTGGAATTTGAATAAAGTCATCAACTGATTTATGAAAATCTTTCCGTAATTTTTCCCCAAAAAATTTTCCATAATTCGATCGATACCCGATTCAAAATTTCAAAGCTCGTGCAACCGTGTTTCACATACTTTAAGGACAAAAGTTCAAATAAACAAATAAATAATTATTAATAAAAACGATTTTCATTTCATTTTGTGAAAAATACATATTTTATATTAAGAGTTTTGTTTATTAAATTTTTATATAATATATTAATAAAAAATAAACTAGGCTCCCAGGCTTATGGCTGACGACCTAACCACTGTTTTGGCATCAGGGTTGGGACGGACGTGTCTCTGCTAGAGATCGCGTAGTCTCCTCCAGGTAGCAAAGGCCCGCCTCAGGGTTAGAAGGCCACATTAATAATAATAAATAAATAAGACAAAATATACTAAGCTAATTAATAATGCAGATCTTTAATGGACTTATTATATCCATGTTAACATATGGCAATGAAACCATTATCCTCAGTCTAATGGGGTATTAAATGCGAGAAAAAGAGTATTAATTAATAAATACAATTAAATTTATTATATTTTTTTTACTTATTGTGAAATTACATTTAACAATGTAAGATCTGCTAATTTTATCAAAAAATAATAATTAATAAAATACAATATTTTGTGACGTTTCAATGACTCCGCCCTCATTCATTTGTACATCTAAGATTCTCAATCTATACAATTAAAATATTTAGTGTTAAGGAATATTAAAAATTAAAAAAGTATATTTCGCTCACATTTTATTTAAAATAAAAATAATAAGGTGAGGTAAAAAGACTAAATAACATTAACAACCTTACTTATATTACGAATGCGTCATGGTTCATTCGAAACTTAGAAATCAGAAGTGACACTAAAGTTCTTAACTTACTAGAATAAATTAAATTATTATTCAAATCCCCTCCCAATTTACCAACGCTATTAAGTCAATATCAAACTTCTCATAATATAATCCTGATAATCCTAAATGTATTATAATACGAAGAAATATCACTAAAATTCTTCCTCTTACTATATTCAATTAAATCTCCCGCCACATCTTTCAAGTTTGAAATTCACTGATGTAAACGAGCCAATATCAAACTGTTCTAAATTGAATCCGTATGACCCTCAAAGATTTTACAAATTCCGTCTTTCGAAATAATTATTAATATTTTAACCAGGAAAAAATATGACTAAGATGTTAAAAAAAAGCAAATAGAGAAAAATTCCTACCAAACGAGCCCTCTTCCCGATACACTCTATATCCCATTTATAGTAATAAGATTTGATTTATAAGAATAATAGAGGTGAAGTTTATATTAAGTGACACTCAAACGGATCAATCAAGAATTTATTCGATTTTTTTTTCTTAAAAAGAGGGAGGAAAAGCTTATTTTTTTCAATCGTCATGTTCTGTAATAAAGCATCGCTTTTTTACTAGAAACGTGATACAATAGTCGTTAGCGCAAAAAAACTATTCTTTGTGTTGATTCGATAACTCCGCCCTCATTCGTTCGTGCGTCAAAGGCTCTCCATCTGTTCTATATATATTTTTATCAATGATTATTTTAATATTATGAGTTATTCATTGGCAAAAATTTATTCTTTGGTGTTTAATATTCTACATTTTTTTATCTAATAAATTTTTAATGTATTAAAATTGAATTATTGATGTAAATTTATGCCGTAAAAGTGTATAGACAGTGGAATAACCGAATTTAAAAATTAACATTTTTCATTTGTTAATGGAACATTTACTAATTTATGAAGTTATTCGCAACAATTCAACTATAAATTTTGTATATATTTTAATAAGCCAATACAATTTTCCTGGAGTTTGAACTAACTATAACTAAATATCTTGAAACTTTCTAAGTTGGACGCTCTAGGAACACACCAAGTTATTTATTAGGGTATGCAGATAAGCACAGCGATTGCAGCATCGTACCGCGGAAAATCGAATTACCTCGGGGTACATAAACGACGCCACTTTTTCACGACTTTCCTTTATCAAAAGCCTTTATCGCAACATCCATTTATTATTTTATAGATTAAAAAAATCCTTCAACACCATAAACGGTGGCAAAATTTATTTTTATCCGGGACTTTCATTCTATCGAAGGACTCCTTCCCCCACATATTAGCCATAAATCTTTGACCCTGCGATCAAACAAAACGCGCCGCGTAGATTTAGCGTTTGACGCAGCGTGGGAAGAAAGGGAGAGTTAACTTTTCATGCTGAAAAAAAAAATACTATTGTAAACTATTTACAATGGATATTTCAATTTTGTGCGACCTTGGCTATTTTTTTTTGTTTGGCGAACCCTAAACGGTATTCATATGGAGATTATGTAATATTATTCAATGGGCCGGAATGTTTACGAAATAATTGATAATGGAGAGTTAAGATATTTTTGTAAATATATAGAACTGAAGATGCCATTACATTTATTGATTCCTACTTAACTCTATTATATCAGAAATTTTATCTATAGAATTATACGTCCTAAATAAACATGAGTCAGCTTTAAATTTGGATCGGCATTGTTTTAACGATATCCTTTGTCTTTCGTATAATCAATGGTCAAGATATTCTTCATAAGTCAAATATTTACATATCAGAGACGATTTTTAATAAAAATAAATGTATTTATTATTTTAAATAAAATGTTATGGCATCGTTTTTGGTCACGGCTTTCAGAACAAAGTATCAATAACAAAAGCTCTTCGACTAAAAAGCTATTAAAAACACACGTACACGGCATCAATTAGGCAAATACCTTTTTGGAATAAAATCTTATGAGTATTTGATTTAAATTCGATTCAAATTAGTGGTCGAATTTAGATTTCAATTGTCATCCGACACCGTTTCAGTACGGTTTGTCCCGCTGAAGCCAAGCCAGCGTCCCCGTGGACTATTAAGGTCAACTCAGAGAGACCCAGGCTCGCACCCCTTGAATAAGTAATTGATTATGCTTGGCGTCTCTCTCCTCTCTGTCGACATCGAAATTTATTGCCACTTTTAACCGGATTATGTAGCAGCTGAACATTTTCACGTAATTGCTTAATATTTTTTTGTTACTTGTGTAAATTTACAAGGAGCAAACGCAAATTTATTGGACCGATGAGTTTTATTGGATGTGGATGGGGCTGGGGGAGACGTTTAAATTACAAGGGGGAACTGTTGTCGAGTGAAATCCAAAGAGCCTACCACTGATTACTGTTTGCTGATTTTATCACACGTTGCCGAAAAAAGCGTCGGCGCTCGAGCTCAAATAGCACATTTGCAAACAGGCTTTGCTTGTTTTTCATTTCAACATTTTTCTCGCGGCACTGAACAACTTTTCCAATTTAAATAAAACTTTTTCTGTTGATTAGACTTTTTTCATTCCATTTCCAAAATGAACAATTTCAATGGGAGTTTAATGCAATTTATTTTTACAGGTGAAACACGCTGTTGGAAATATTACTTTGAATTAGATTTATGACATATTTTTTTTTAATAATCATGTGGTTTAAATAAAAAATTGATATTTTCTTACATAAAACATATACAGGATTTTATCCCGATCAGTGGAAAGTAGCTGTGATAATTATGATTCCAAAAACAGGCAAAGATCCCGAGACCTACAGACCAATGAGCTTGATACCAATTATGTCAAGTTTTTGAAAAACTCTTTTTTATAAAAATTAGATTATTTTTAACAAAAAATAATATAATACCAGAACAACAATTCGGTTTCTGAGAGCCACTCAACTGTCGAACAAATTCATAGAATTGTTGATAAAATACACAACGACCTGGAAGATAAAAGGTATATCATGATATATGATATAGCCCAGGACTTCGACAGAGTCTGGCATGAAGGAATACTGCAAAAAATCTTCCTCATCGTTTTGATATAATATATTTTGCCATGCCCAACACCGAAAACATCCTAATCGACACCTTTACAGACGACACGACTCTTCTAGTATCACACAATAATTCAGACAAAGCATCCGAAATACTTTATGAAAGTCTAAAAAAATTTTAAGCGTTGTGTAAAAATGTGGAAAATTATACCAAATCATTCAACTTTCGTCTTAAAAAAGGGGTACTGCCCTTCTGTAATCATCTAAGGTGGAGCTACTGCCCCCAGATAAACTCAATTAAATACCTAGGAATGTGTTTAAATCGCCGTATAAACTTTAAAAAAACATATAATGAATAAATGAAAGCAATTAAGGGTAAAATTGCAAAATCTACTCCAGCTCATCAGACCTCCCTCAGAATTATACATAAATAATAAACTGCTCATCTATAAATCCATATTATAATATAATCTAAGACTAAAAATCATCCCAATAAACTAGCATCACAGCTGAGAGGAAAACTCATGTTCGAAGAGGCGTTCAAGAAGGATCAGAACATTTGATATTCTATAAAAAAGCTAAATAAGCATTTTTCTGCATGTTAATAACTATGATAAAAGCAACATATTGTAATAGTTTACAGATTGTGCTATTGAATTAATAAAAAAAAACATAATTCTCCATAAAAATTATTTACGAAAAGCTAAACTATATATTTGTTTTAATAATGCCATGATATCCAAAAATAATTTAAACTTGAAATAAAATAAAACCCGGAATACTCGCTAAATTTTCATAAATATCGCCTTTCAATATCAACTCTGACCAACTTATTTCCTGATAAAAATATAAAAGTTTATGATGAAAAAAAGAAAAAGGTGACATTGGAACTTTCTCGCTTTAAGCTCTCCTATTTATTACATTATCCCAGATTTTCCCCTTAATCCGATCTACTACTGTATAATCTTTAAATAAAATATACTTAACTTTTTTTAACACGGTTTTAAAATAACACAAAACAAATACTATATTTTTACGCGAATTATTTGTTCTTACACGATTTACACAAACAATATATTTTTAATTTTGCGCGTTGTTCATTGATACATAAGCCCCGGTGTTCATTGGCGCAAAACGACATCATTTTACGTCACAATAACCAATACCAATGAGTAAAAAAAGTAAACAAAATGGTAAAATTTATCAAGTAACAGCTGCTTTGATGTACGATTTCCTTTGACATTTTTAACAATGAGAGCGATTTATGTCCAAATTCTCACAAACGTGTGTTCATAATATAAGCTACCGATGAATATTATTAATTCTATTTGTTAGAATACTTTTGTATGATTAATACTTTATTTACTGAGTTTTGTTATTACCTTAATTACACGATTTTTTATGTCAATAATTTTTTTCACGGTTTTTGGTAGAACGTATCTACGGTATATTAGTTAAAAAGTGAAGATGAAAGAAAATCAGAAATCTAAGAATATTTTTTTAATCAATGAATAATCACGGACTGTTTTTATGTCAGAAAATATTTATTTTGACAATTATAGTTAATTGTTAAAAACATTTCGAATGGAGCCTCTTCATCCCAGAATTCATCGAAATTGGCTCGATATAAAAAGACGAAAATCAAATTAATATAGCTGTGACGATGGGGTCTATTAAGGACCCCAAATTATCTCGAATAACACTATTATAACCCTAAATGTCACAAACTTTTTGTATTTGTCTAAAAAAGTCTAAAGAATAAATATA
>JAGXCT010033216.1:0-17762 GCA_022495035.1 Philopotamus ludificatus | reverse complement strand
GTCCTAAATTTGACCCCTGTGGTATACCGGAAGGTGTATTGTAAGCATACGACGTTTTGTTATTATTTTTTTTTATTAATACAAATAGTATGTGTTCGAATTGAATGGATGCATATTCAAAATTATTATCCGTACATTATTATGGAACGTTATGAGTAAACAGTCCCGCGTCATTAACCATCATATGCACATAATAAAATTCCAAAGTTTTACATTTCCCATATTCGATTGCTCGCCGCCGGAGAGTTTCTCGCTGAAAACTCTGCAGCTTTCCTCGCCGACATGCAATACGGATTCTATCTTGCAAGAAATCAAACTTAATGACCCGGCAAGTCCATGGTAAGTATAGACGGGCGGTTACCACGACCAGGTATGTTCGACATTTTTACTTGGACGTATCAAGTACGAGCCATTAATTTTATTTAGCGGAAGGTCACTGCGCAGAATAGACTCCCGGCTCTTTGTTATCGGTCCACCGCCGTGTCCCGATTTGCATACTGACTTATTAAATTCAGCGAATCGCGAATGAAATTCAATTTATTTTCATGCGAGGTGAATTTCCTTTTTTTATTGTTGGCTTTTTAATTTTCAGGTTAATCAATATCGGCGGTTTTGTTTTTTTGACCCACTTGGCACGGCTCTTGTAACCCGCTGAACTGATGGCGCTCCAATGAAATTAAATGATCCTGTTATTCTTGCCAAGTCCATTTTTATTTATTGAATGTTCTATTTCGACTCCAATGTTTAAGGCTTTAGCTACTGAAATGCTCAATTGATACACTGCTGAATTACGGACAGACACGTTATGCCAATTAGTAATAAAAGCGTAGTGGTCTTCACTGAAACACTTAATTAGCATAATTTAATCAATAAAATATACATGAGAATCAGAAACAATAGAATTGGACGAGGAAAAAAAACTCTTTTTTTACTATAGAAAGCTCATAAACCTTGAATCGCATTATAAATACTTCCTTATTAATATTTTCATATTTTTATTGTTTTCCATTAACAAATCCTTGTATTCTCACAGGTTTTTTTTCCATTTAAATGCGTATAATTTTATGCAAATAATTTAAAATGAAGTTCATTGGCCGTGAATTTGATTTGACCGTGTTGAACCACCGTTAAATTTATTGCTACATGGGAAAATTGCTAAATATATATTTTTTTTTGATGAAAATCCAACAGGTCAGAAATTCAAATCGCGAGAATAAATTCGCTTCACGTAGTGCAAATTTATATTTTCATGTTTAGTGTTATTATTATGAAGAAAGTTGATAAGACGCTTTCGGTTTATTACACGGAATGCATTGCAATTGTACGTGGTCCATAAATTCAGCGTGTTTCTTTACGATTTCGTCTGCTTTATAAAAATGTACGTGTTACTGGAAAAACATCTTCTTTATTCCGCAATATAATCTAAGTCTTCTTTTATGAATATATGAAAAATATACATAAAAATATATATTATGATCTCGGTGTAAAGACAAATGTTTCAGAAAATAAACCATGAATATATCAAATCATACTAATATTTTTATTATTATTTTTTTCTTATAAGTTTGACCTAAAAGATATATATCGTATATTTTTGATGGTAAATATTTTCTGTGAACTTAAAACTATAAATCTAAAATGGGAGGGATAATAATGTAGTTTTAAAAATATTATATAATAATATATAAAATCATTTTAACAATAAAATAAAGATTATATTATTTAATATATTATATATTTATGGATTTATTATTATTAAATATAAACAATTACGGAACTTGTGATATATTATATTTACGAAGACCATATAATAAATACCTAAAAACGCTCACCTTCGATTATGTGGTAAATACTTTGTGCAAAAAACCTCAATACATTAAAGACAATAATATTTTTAAATAAACATGGAATAAGTTTTATTTTATAACTAGTTAAAAAAGTTAACCAAAAATCAATGTAAAACGTCATAGTTTATTAACCGTATTAAATGAGCATTTATACATACTATATTATTAATTTTTAAAAGTAATAATATATTAATATACTAAATAGATAATGTTGTTTGTAGCTTTAAAAATAATAGAAAGTCATAATATAATTTAAATCGCCTTTATTTTTGTTAATGTCTGCGTTTTTCACCGTTTTTGTTTTTTTAATCGATTTTTCATTCGCAAATTTGAAAATGCAAATTGAAACTCTAAGAAAACATTATTATACGTTATTCACGTTTAATAAAAACAACAGCATTACATACGATATTTATATTATGATTTAACTAACTTATTATATATATTTTAAATTCAGCGCCATAAAATTTCACGAGATAGTATTATACAACAGAGAAAATATCCTAATTGAAATAAATCTTTAAATAAATCATTTTTTTAATTATTTTTTATATACACATATATAAAGGCAACCCTCCTATAATGCCAAAATAGGGACCACGCTATAGAAATCTGCCCTATAGAAGACCAGTGATACAAAATTTAGTGTTCGGTTTTTTAATTTTCCCAGAATTTCCTGGGAAATCTAGGATTTTTATAAACTCTATTGATACTCTAGACCAGGGGTGAGCAACCTTTTTTTACAACGGGCCATTTACGAATTTAAAAATGTTGCGCGGGCCGCACGTAAGAAAATTATAATACAAAAAAATTAAGAACTCAATCTAAAAAAAAAAATAAAAAAAAACAAAAAAAAAACGACGAAAGATATATAAAAAAAAAGTTCATTTAATGAGAAATTTGGCATTGCTTCTTTGCCTTCAGTTGGTCTATATTTGCTGATATAGACGACACAGCAACTCGTACGCAGCTTTCTAAACGTACATCATTTAATTTCGATCGATGATCGAGATTAAATGATGTTTTTAATTATTTTCATTGCGGAAAATAATTGTTCATAAACATAAGTACTTCCAAAACGTGTCATTATTTGTTTTGCATGAGCGCTCAATCATTGGGAATTTTTCTAAATTCATGAATTTTTTGATATAGAAATTATGTATGTCAACATTGTAAAATTTATTTCTTAAATCCGTGTCGTTTTGTAAATCTATTAATTCCATTTTTAACTCATCTGGAACTGTTTCCACTTCTATATTAAATGGTGAAGAAAAAATATTAAAACTAAGAGCAGTTTTTTCTGATCTTAATATTTTAAATCGCGACTGAAATTCCGTTATTAATTTTTCTAAATGCTGGGCATATTTTTGGGTTTCTGAAGGATTTTCTTATCTTAGATGTGTAAAATGTGACATGTTGTTTTATAACAGATTGTTGTTCCAAATTTTTAGTTTTTTTTCAAAAGCATTGAACATGTTATGAATAAACTGGCCTTTTCCCTGAAGTTCTGCGTTTAAGATATTAAAATGCTGGGTTATATCGACGAGGAAGGCAAAATCACACATCCATTCTTTATCTTCAAATTGGGGAAATGGATATTCCTTCATTTCCACAAACAATTGAATATCATTTTTTAAATCATATACCCTTTTTAAACTGCTTTACCTCTATTCAACCAACGAATCTCTATGTTGTAGATTACATCACCATATTCACTTCTCAAATTTTAAAATTCTTTAAATTGGCGGTGATTTAATGCTCGAGATTTAAGGAAATTAACAAGTTTTATTACAGGCGTGGCGACAACGTAACGCGTGAAATTATAAGCACGATATCATTGCCTATCAATGATTTTAGCATCATTTTTAAAATTAGAAAATTAACAAGCCTAAGGTACAATTAGGTTGCGGGACACTAGGAATTTCTAAAAATGAAAATGGGTTTCACGAGAAAGCGTGACGGGCCGCACAAAAGAGCCTCGCGGGCCGCATGCGGCCCGCGGGCCGCGGGTTTCTCACCCCTGCTCTAGACTACTACTAGATTGATCATTTACTTGGTATGTTATAAAAATATTATATATACAATTATTTATTTAGAAAAGCTAAATATAGTACAGTATTTTTTATAGTGTTTTATAAGTATTATATTTCCATTAAAGTTTTATTATTTATAAATAATAATAAAACTAATTGGGTGCTTTAGCTACAAATGCACTTATACGTGTTAAATGCAGTGGTAACTAAACAAAAATCATCTTTATTGAGAATTAATTATAATTGTATTTAGGGGGCGGCGCGTACATATACACTGTGGGGCTGCAGCACCCCCGAGCAAATTGAGTCGCTGAGCGATGTTTTGCGTTGCGACTTGGGGCAACCCCGCGCCCTCTATACCACGCTGCCGCCCTGCATCCATCCTATACACGACGATGATAGCACTGATAATCAAACAGCGGTCTTACTCTACATCGCGCGGCGTAACACTAAATATAAATTATATTTATATTTTTCTCAATTTATAATCAATATATATTTTTCTCAATTTTTTCGGGGGTGCTGCAGCTCCGGAGTGTATATGGACGAACCACCTCTGTCTATATATTAGGAGTACCTATAAGTAATGCCGTTTTGTTCAAAACAATTTTTCTTATACTCTATTTAACTTTTCTTATACAAAATAATTCCCTATCTTATCTATAATCTACCACCTTTCTTTCAAATCATCCATGCCTTTCTTGTAAAACTCTACGAGTTTTGACTGAAAATAGTCTGAAAGGGCTCTATTCACTTCTTCCAAGGAATTTAAATTTTGATCTCTTAGAAAATGTTCCATAGAACGAAATAAGTAAAAATCAGATGGTGCGAGATCCGGCGAGTATGGTGGATGCAACAGGGTGACCTATCCAAGATGCTGAATTTTTTCACACGTCAATTTCGCAACATGAGGTCGCGCGTGAATGCGTGTGGGACCCAAACACCATTTTTTTAAAAAATTTTTTGAACCATCGTTGGCATTTCCTGACATCCAATATGTCACCGCAAATCTCGCAAATATCCTTCGTAGCCTCTGTCGCTTTCTTTTTCAATAGATATTGAAAAAGTATACAGCTCCGTAGATGTTGTTCCGACGGACACGTCTCTCCCATTGTCGTCAAAGGGATAAAGAAACCGGTTTTTTTGCCTAAAGACCACGAGCAGGTAGCCGCTACACAAGAAACACTTATAACACATCCTTACTGCCTAACAGACTGGAGGAGACTATTTTAAAGATGGCGCATCGAAAAAACGACATTACTTATGGGTAACTCAATAACTAATAAATTCAGTCATGTAAGTAAACGAAAATCTACTTTATTGAGAATTAATTATTGGTTTATTAAAATGAACTTATAAAAAAAGATAACTAATAATAAACTTATTCCACAATTAAAATTGTTCTCTGTCATTATTTTTTGATGTTGCCTTTTTTAGTGATTTTGTTGAGACAAAGCCTTTATGCTTCATTTTAATTAAAAGAAAATTAATGCGAGAAAGACGTGTTTAATTATGATTGGTACAAATGGAGTTATTCCACTTTTAAAATAAACAAACGACAATACTATATATTAAACAAAAATAGTTTATTCTGAAATGCGAAAAAAATGCACATTTGTCTATTGATCGTTCCAATTCCCGTCCACCATCATCTAGGGAGGACAATGGTCCTACTGCGTATTGTCCGTGCGGCATTATCACCGTGGGAATGCACAAATCAGTCGTAGTTCCGACGCTGGACGATGATGCGTCGCTGTTGAACCAGGTGTCTGCACAGAGTTCACAACAATGGACACCGGTGACGCCAGCGTGGACGTGGCTCGTACTCCCAAATTATCGGCACACCATGCCCACTTTCACCGTGACAAAAGACCATGACACCATGGTGCCACCGCCATTTTCCCATCCGTCCGACTGGAAACGAGACTCTGTTATGTTTGCGTGATTACGACAATTTAGTATTGTATGTGTGTGTTCAGCATTGGACCGAATATGATTATGGTTTGAAATCCCAGTATGGTCAGTTATTACAATACTGACCTGACTTACATCCACACTGAATAATACCATCAATAATTTAACATCTCTGAAGAAAATACATTAGCAATTTTATTAAATTTTGTCATAATTTGTTTTGAAGTCTGTAAAATATGAAATTATAATCATTTCAGGTGCCATTTTCGTCTTTATATTTATATTTCCCATCTCTTTGAGTAATAATTTAATTAAGTACCTGAAAATTTGAAGAATTCCTTTAACGTAATAACGTCGACAATTGACATTGATACTCATTTATAATGTATTTAATGTTGAAACAAAAAATAAACGAAAAATCTTGATATACTTTATTATTATTCATCTGCCATAATATGAACTAGGAAAATTGAGAAAATTGATTTTGAATAGTATGCGAGTTACGCAGGCCGAAATATTACCAGGGCGTGGATAATGCGGCAAGGATAATAATAATCCATAAACTAGACCTTTTTCTTTTTGGCGGAGAGGGCGGAGGCGCTGGATATAAAAGTGTCTGAGTATAAAATAAAAAAGGATTTTCCGGGATTTCCACCCTCGATATTATTATTAATACCGAGTTTGATGGCGGTTCAAATATAAATATTCGGGACCGCGATGTAAATTTCGGCAAATACACACAACCGCCGCCTCAAACAACCCCTTCCGTCGTCTTTGTCTTCGGCCCACTCCCCCATCCCTCGGTTTTCAATTACAACCGAATTCTTCGCGGGGTTCGTCGTATACTTAATTAACAGTACAAGTCCTCCGCCGTCATTAAGTACCACTCGTTGCTCCGAGCTTTGTATATCATTTAAATTCTCCTTTTAAAATATCAGAATGTAATCATTCGAACAATCTCTTAACCATTTTTCTTTTCTGATCGAGTTGTTGTTTTTTTCTTCCAACTCTGGCTTCGGGCTAAATTATTCTGTTTATTTTTCGAAAAGCAACAAAGTAAAATCTAGATTCTTATCCTCGAATTCCAAATAAAAAATTCGTATCGGTATCTATCAATAATATTTAATTCATTATTAAAATGTTAATAAGAATAAATGCTGAAATAAAATCATCATTCAATATTATGATAATATTTAAAATAAAAATTAAATACATATATGTCCTATTTTTATATATTAATCTATATTTGTTATATTGGCATTAAAACTTTAATAAATCAATTTATAATTGAATACAGTCAATGCCATTTAATTTCACGAGTAGTGAAAGACAGTAAATTTATTATTCCTTGGCGTTTTTGCTTTGATTATAGCGCGAGTAAGCTGAATTTGGTACCAGGATTGGTTAACCTACCGGCGAATATCTAAGAATTCCGTAAATTCTTAATGGCTAGAAGAAAATGTAGCATGGGAGAATCTTATCTTATCTATTACTAGTTCTTTTTTTTTATTTAAATTTAAATATCGATAAAATAAAATTCAGGTTTATTGTAACAGTTATAATAAAAAACAATGCGACGATTTAAAAAAATGGGGTTATCAAAAATCAGGTCAAGGAAGTTCGCGAAATTTAACTGATTGTAGTTAGCACAGTTGGCGTCAAATAGTTTCGCGAGCTTAGACCTGTCAAAACTAAAAATATATTTTTTTTGTTAGCTATTCAGTTCTTTTATATCATTTTAATTTTTTTTAAATTGTTGAATCGAATATAACAAAGATTTTTCGACTGCATGGAAGGGAACAATTTTTGCTTTATTGACAAAAGTCTTTGAAAAATTGCGTATTGTAATAAGTGACCTATCAGTCATTCGACAACTATTTAATGTGGTGGACGTTACAGTGGTGTAATTCCGAACCCTCAAAATGGAGAACCAAAAAGTGCATATTCGGCATAAAATCGAGCCTTTTTAGGATAGGACAATAACAGGCAATGAAATATGGATCACCTATGAAAATATTGTCCGCAAAAGAAAATGGTTGGATAAGGATCAACCACCTCTTTCGGATCCTAAAGCCAATATTCATGACAAGAAAAGGGACCTGTAAGGTGGGATCGTCGAGGAATAATCCACCACGAGCTGATGAAGCGCAACGAAATGATTACTGCCGATACACATGTTCAGCAGCTGCAAAGAGTTCATGGAAAACTACCTGAAAAGCTTTCTACACTCGTCAATTGGAAAGGCGTTGCCCTATTACATGATAACGCCAGACTACATACGGCAAAAGTGACTCAATAAAAAAATCTGGAGTTCAACTGGTCTGTTATGCCACTTCCAGCCTACTCCCCAGATCTTATTCCTATGGACTATCACATTTTGTGTTCCTTACAGAAAAAACTTTCATTAATGATGAGCAAATCAATCAGGCCTTCGATACTTTCTTTCAGCCCAAACCCACAAAATTTTATGAGGAGGGGATCGATAAGTTGCCAATAAATATGGATAAGGTTATATTTAACAGTGGTTAATACATGATAGATTAATATAATTATGTATTTTTTAAAAAAAAAATATAATTCTTTAGGTGCTTTGTCCGTTTTTAGACGTAGACGATCTACATGTTTATGTTTTCGCCATATAATTGTCTATTTTTGGCGGACTCGAACAATTCTGGAGCTTTTAATCTGGTCCAGTTGCAAATTTTGAGGAATTACGATAACTTCTTTCTTCCCAAACACCGTTTACCATTGACTTTTTCCTCCATGATAGTCTGCAGAGGGCGATACGGCTTTTGAAGGCTTTCAGAAGCTCCCATTCCTTGTACAGAAGTTAAAGGACTATTGTGATTTAGACGTGTTCCGTCTATGTAATCTTCAATATTCTTCGGTAGCACCACATTTGCTACCGGCAACGTCAATGTTTCGAAAATCAGTAACTAAAATTTTATTTAAATAATTTCTGTGTGATATTGCATAAAAATATGTTTTATTTCTCAATAAATTCATAAGATTTTCCAGTTTTCTAGCTAAGCCAATAATTTCATTAATATTCTTAGAAATAAATAATTCGGGCTTTTATGAAACACTCTAAGCTCGGCATTGATGCTCTTAGCTAACCATTAAATGAATTATTATGTATGTTTTTATACAATATTAGCTTAATTTGGTTTTCTTATTCCATATTGATGATTAAGGTTGTTGATTTTTTTTTTTTTTTATTTTGTATAAAAGTGTGCGATCATCATCAGATATATCGTGGATTTTTAGCAAAAAAAAAACAGCCGGCAAAAACAACCAAAACGAATTCTGATCGGATCAGATTAAATTAGTGGTCCCATTGTTTTGGCAGGCGATAATGGCCCGCTGTGTGATGTCAGCAGGTGCCCTTGTCCGATATCCAAAAATGTGCGCAAAGCTGTCGTTTCCTATCCACACACTATTGTGCAATGATTAATAGTTTATTTCGCAACGTACACATCCGGACGTTGTTACATCTGCCGCCTCTTCCTGTATCGCTCTGCCTATCTGCCAAGTGAATGATATGCCATTAGAAGACGGGGGCTTGTAATTAGTAGATGATGGCCGTCGACCTGCCGCCGATTCATTGTCATTCGCCGATTGTTGGATCATTCTAATTTTGACCCCGGCACGGACGGAGCTGGACTCCCCATTGTGATCGGTCATTATCAGGTTGTGGCAAACACAGGTAGTGTGGTGGATGGAGATTGGCGAGGGCAACGGGCTCAGTCCAGCCGAGCAAAGTACCTTTGTTTGTCACAAATGATGGACGCTATCTTTAAATTGATTCTGCGATCTTGAATTTGCAACGCGTTCGACAATGTTCATACAATAACTTGGGAGTTTCCTGTTGATCAAATTCAAATTTAACATAATCGTAAGACTTTAAATTGAATTTAATTAAATAAAGCAACAAAATCTCAAAACACTCTTACTATAATAAATAACGATATTATAACTTTTGCTCAGTTTATATAAGATGACGGAATATCAATCAATTTTTTATTGAATGTTATTAAAGACGCAATGCTCTGAATTTATTATAATAAATTATGTATGCTGATCAAATATTACAATGAATAAAATCATATTTTATTTGAACATTGATTAAATGTTTTTTATTCTTTTACATATTTTTGTTGTGTTAAATTATACACAAAATCAATTTTATTATATATATAAATATATTACCAACGAATTAAAATTGTGAATAATGATTAACGAATTATGACTAATACTATGGTTTTTCAAATTCATTGTGTAAAAAAGAATAGAAAAAAACAAACAATGGACACATTCAATTATATAAACGTTTCTATCATTGAATCATATTTTTTCGATTTAATAGAAAAACAATATAATAATTAGAATCACGTACGTATTAAAAAAATAAATGTAGAGATAACTAAACCATGTCCTAATTGTGCCCTCCAGGAAACTTGGGGCCCAATTAAAGATTTGTTCTTTGAAAACCTATGTGCACAGGTATTAAATATGTCGCAAACCCATATCTTAGTTTTCAGGTAAAAATTGGGATCAGAGAGAGAGGTATGTTTTTTTTTAATGTAAAGTACCATTTTAATTAACTACTTTATTAGAAGTAGTTGTGTATATTGTGATACAGTGATGGAAATAGTAACAAATTAAAAATAACGTTTTGAAATAAGAAGAATGAACTCACTCGATATAACGAAATTTACAACCTTATATAAAAAAACGAAGATCCCGTAAAAGTTGCAGTTACAGTGATTTTAAAGTAAAGTAAATTTGTAAAGAAATTTCCAAAGGCTGAGTCTGTGGAGCGCAAAAAAGCGAAATACATCCGTTCCAGAAGATCGTTTTTAAATAGGTTCTGTACAAACAATTGATTTAAAATTATAGTGGATATATAAACATAGTTCATAGTTCAATGCCAGGGTCGAAATAGTACGGAGAAAGATGGTTTTATGGCAATATCACCGGCAAAAAAAACACTTCTCCTGAAACAAATGACTCCAATGGGCAAATTTTTACTGAACCTGCATTGAAGAGAACTAGAGGGAAGTTATCTTCTTAGAATAAAGCAAATTTAACGTTTTTCGCTCGAACAACTTTCCGTATGTAAGGTGGAAAACATACAGAAAAATGGACTAGGCCAACAGTGAAGCATTCAAAGCAGAAAAAATGGTTCAATACTTTTCTTGCTATGGAGTTGGAGATTTAGTATTCGTCGATGGGGCCGTCAATGCAGAAGTTTAAGTTTTAAAGGATTATGCCAGGTCATGGACAGGTTTTAGTCCTGATTCAAGCCCTATCGCATATTTATAGCACATTATGAAAACAAAAGTCAACAGAGAAAAGACTGCCTATTTAAAATCACTAATAACATCAATAACAAAGATCTGGTATGAAAAGATAACCGCAGAATCAATAAGGAACTTGGTGGATTCAATTCCGGCCCAGATTCAAGCTGTTATAAAAAATAAAGGAGGGACCAAAAAATCTATATACATTTTTTTAATCTTATTTTTAAGTATTTTTTGTATCTACTGCATCAAATACATTCATTTTTCGTTTTGTTAAATTTTACGATAAAGAATGACTTCACTTGAAAGATTTTTGTTTTTTAACAGATGTAACAATGTAGTTAAATTATTTAATTTGAACTTATAAGTATTAAATAAGGAACAACTACTGATTAAGAATGTTATTTGTTTTAAACTATTAAATGCTAAAAAATCTATTTTTTTAAATATGCAAATTAAGTTACAAAATTTTAAAGCATTTGATGAATTTTCTCCATCTCCATCTCCATTTGGTGGGAAGGTCGAATATTCGTCTTCAAATTTACATATACAAATTATAGCCTTGCGATCAAATATTGAGATAAAATTTTATCAAATATATATCGTTCTAAGGCAAATTGTAATCTGTGAATTATTTTTTTCACAATTTAAAATTATAAAATCGATAAAATCGAATAATCAACCGCAATTTACCAGTCGATATTAAGAAATATACATTAATATAAAAAAAAAACAAATGTTACATTACAAAATATTGTTTGACAAAGTATTAACATATTTTGATTGTAAGTTGTTTGTTTATTTTTAATGTAAAAAACGTCATATTGCTATTAATTTACAAAATATTTATATTTAGACACCCCTCCTATATATTCTTGTAAGCTCGCCCCTCGTCTAAGCATATATTCTTTGATATTAGTTTTTATAACTTAACTATCTCCAAGTCTATTATATAATAATAATGTGTTAATATTTATTAAATATAATCCTTGGTAGAGAGAACGATAGAATTTATTCTTCAATAGAACATAATATTTATGCAAACCTGAACACATTTTTAAAAAAATAGATTAAATCATTCTCAGATAATAAAACGTATGAATATATTTTTATAATGGAGATAAGTTATAGATACTTCCATGTAAAATTTTATAAAAATAAACATGCAGCGATATAAACTTTCGCGAGCTTTTATTCATTTTGTTAATATTTTTTATAGTGACTTATACTAACAACAGACCTACTTATACCATTTGACATATTATAACCAGGGCGGCTCATCCATAGGGGCAACTGGGGAACTGCCCCACACTCATTTTTCCTAATAAAAAAAATAATAATTAGCTGAAATATGCGAACATAACCGTATTCGTAAGTGTTTGGGCATTCTTGTATCCGTCCCGGTCACGTGGTCGCTAGTTTTGACGCGAACGAGTGTTGTTTGTCCGGAGGTAAAGAGAATAGTTCCGTATTACCGTATACAATGGATAGCTTTTTGTATGCTGCATATAGCTTTGTTTGGGGCAGGCCTGTGTATGCCCCGCTGATCTTTATTTTCTACTCGATTTGAAAAATAAACAGCAACGTTTTTACACTATTCGAGCTTTTCTCTTTTCTGGAATTTGAATATCATCATTAACTGATTAATGAAAATCTTTTAAAGTTTCCATAATTCGATCGATTGCCGATTCAAAATTTTCGGACCGCTCGTGTTTCACACACTTTGGGAACAAGAGTTCAAATAAATTAATAAATAAATAATAATAAAAACTATTTCCATTTGATTTTGTGAAAAATACATATTTTTATTTTAAGAGCTGTGTTTTTTTTATTGTTTTCTAGGTTCGACCTCACTGTACTAAATATATATATATATATATATATATATATATCATCATCATCATCATTTGCCAGTCACAAGGCTCTCACTCGCTGAGGGCATGGACCTTACCAAACTCCATTTGATTTTGTGAAAAATACATATTTTTATTTTAAGAGCTGTGTTTTTTTTGTGTTTTCTAGTTCGACCTCACTGTACTAAATATATATATATATATATATATATATATATATATATATATATATATATATATATATATATATATATATATATATATATATATATATCATCATCATCATTTGCCAGTCACAAAGTGGACCTTACCAAACTCTCGCATGGTAGTCGGGGCCAAAGGAACCCGAGTCTCACACGTGACGGGAGGGCTCCCCTTTCGTGTCCATACCGCGGGGACCCGAGCCGTCTTGGTATGCGGTTTTTTGTAAAGAGTTCCCTCTATATATATATATATATATATATATATATATATATATATATATATATATATAAAAAAAGGCAAGGGATTATTACATATTTTTTTCTCTTATAATCGTTTTTACAAACTCAATATTATAATTTGGCTAATGCAAAAAAATAAAATTGATCGATTAATATTACAAAAATATATGATTAGCAGAAAATGATATTATTAAAGCTAAGAAATCAAATAACCATACATTTGATATAATAACTCGCGAAATTAATTGGCGCGGTTTTAATCATTAAACGAGTTTCATCAATTTCTTTTTGTTTAATTATGTTCGCTAATATTTTAAATAAAATTAGCACGATGTTTAGAAAATATATTATTTTTTATAATATTGTATACTTTATTCAAATACTTTGAATGTAATTTTAAGCAATGTATTACAGCTATTCAATTACAGATCACGTTTAATATTGCTTAGCATCGACAATCAAACAGTAAAAGCAATTAATTCAATATTTATTCTTCATGTTCGTACATACTAGAATCCAATTCGGAAGTTATATTAAATTTTATTTACTCAGCATTGTTACTATTTACTGTTATTGATACGTGCAAATACGCGAATCGTCAAAGCTCTAATGGACTCGCACAACGCCGAAATTGTATCGCTAATTAAATCGGATGTTGTCACATAAATTTCGCAGTTATTTTTTCAGGCATTCGACAATTTATATTCTCTGGATTGTCGTCTCTTCGGTAAAGAAGGGGGATTTAATATTTGCCGGCGAATTAATTAAAATATTAGACGTTTCCGGTGAAAATTGTCTCTTCCCTCATATAATTGTCTGCAGGTTTTACACGGCGGTGTCGTCGTCTTGTCCTTTCTCTCACGGGCGCAGTGAGATCCCTGCATCTCGCTCGTTTTTATTCACGTACTTCCGGTGGTAAAGTCACGTTCAGATATGCGCAACATTTAATAAAAATGCAGGATAATAAAGATAGTATTTTATGAGATTATAAAGCGGAATGTAAATCTAAATCTCGCTGTTAAAAATATATTATTTTTTAATTTGCATTTTTTTGTGAACGAAAATCTGAATGCGCCCTTATTTTTTTCGGTGTATTAGTGCATTCGTTCCGGGGGGAATTATACCGGACACGGTACTCGCAGCAGTTAACCGCAGGCCGCGACCACTTCATAAAAATAAATGGACAGGCCTGCCACCATTAGGGACGCGGGATCAAATGGCGTCGGGACGCTCATTTTCGAGGGGCAATATAATATATATATTTTTTTTTCATATTTGTTGGCAAACTTGGAGCCGCAGACGTGTGCTGTTTGTTTGTCTTAATTAGAATCGCAAACAAAGAAACTTGAGAGGAAGTGCTCGCATCAATCACGACATATAATATTACACGCAGGCTCACGCGTCGTTATTCAGCAAAAATGTGTGTGAAAAAAATAAATATTCACACAAGGACGCTATATTTTTATTTTATACGTCTGATTTTAATGATTTTTTTTAGAGAAAAAAGATCCCGCAGCTTGTGTAACACCGTATTCCCCGCAGAAGGCATTATGTTACTTTCCATTTTCTAAATTGAAGGCAAAAGTGAAATGTTTCAAGATTTCAGTATAAGTGCGTTTGTATCCTCGGGGAATTGTCTCGGATTTTTTCTGGTACGTGTTTATTTTTAAGTAATAATTCATGGAATCGTACAGTTTTTACTGTGAGGAGTATCAATGATACACACTTAAGTAATTGAACTAGAACACGAAACCAAGAAATATTTCCAACATTTAGAAGACAAAGACCGAATTGCAATGAGCTAAACGACAAACAGAACATTTTCTTTCCAGAAATGCTTTGAAGATTGGAACAAGAGTCACAAGTCAAGTGTACTAGAAACTGGTAGAAAAATGATTATTTTCTAATCTAATAAATTCAGAAGATCTAAAGATATGTACATTAATTTTAATTATGCCATTAAATAAGACACACGTATAGATAGGAAATTGTAAAAAAATCTTTTTAAAATTATAGTATTAGGGCTCTGAATTTTCTTGAAACAAACGTGTCGATTAAAGGCAAAGTTTTATCAAAAAAAGATCTACAACTTGTTGAAAACTCAAGTAAATTATAAGAAATAATCAAAGGATATATCTAACGAAACTATGAGATCCAACAGCTGGTTAGAGATAAAGCGTTCAACGATAAATAAATTTGGAATAATTAAAGAAATAATATCATTTTTATGAGTTGTAAAATATATACTGTCCCCCCCAATACATTGAAATGATTTTCTTTAAATTTGAATTTCATGCTTTCTAATTATAATTATATAATTTAGATATTTTTTTATTAAACTTTAATCACATTTCAGAATGATTGAATAATTGATTTTTGTGTTTCAAAACTAATCATTAGCAATCTATAACGCAAAAAACATAAAACTTTGGAAAAATGTAAAAAAGATGTCGAAGTTATAATCCTAGACCATATAATTCCACATAGTATTCAAGCAACAAATATTTAATAATAAAAATAAATGTTTTAATGTATAAATTGCTTACACGGTAAAAACTTTCGTGGTGTTTGTTCTTGTTCAATTAAAAGAAAATATCAGTACAGTTCCAATTTTCGTTCCGAAAAAATAACAGTGTTTTCCCTTTATGGCTCAACTCAGAGTATTAAAAATTCTACTTTTATTCATAATTTAGATTATTTTATTCTTTATTTTATAATAAATATACTGAAAAAATTGATACAGTTATGTTAATAATATTTAATCAAGGTTTAATGCTTAAAAATAAGTTTTCAATTTATAATATTATTAAAATTTATTAACGGACCATATATAAGCGAAACCAATTCTTATATTTACGGTTTAATCGAAATACTCGCTCAAGTGGTTTTCGAATTCAGCAATATGTCAAAACGTTTTGCTCTATAAGTGTGATCTATGGATCTGAAGAGAATGTAATCGGAAGAAACAAGGTCTGGAGACTATGAAGGGCGTGGCAGAACCTCCCAGCTTAACTCCTAAGTTTTTTCTTGGGTCATTTTTGCTTTATGAGGGCGTCCATTGTTTGATGAAGAATTATTCCTATACTGTTAAACAAAATAGGACTTTGATATTTATTGTCATCTTTTAAATTGTTTTAAGAAAATATCTGCAGTATTTGTGTCACCGATTTTAATAATTCGCGATGAATTATTCCACTCATTAAATGCCCAAAAAAACGTTAAAAGTGTTAAACTAAGCTTAGAGGTCAAAACGGGAGTATTATTTGGATAAATCCATTGCACTTTTAGACTTATATTATCGTAAATGATACATTTCTCTACTCCGGTTACAATTTGGTGTAAAAAGGGTGGAATACTTTGACTTATCTTTGACTCAGTATTATCTTTGGATAATACGTGCTATGTCCAAATTCACAATATATTTGTTTTACCGATGCGTTGCAAATAAGACTGTGTAAAGGCCTTTAGATTTGAGTCTCTGCGATAATTCCTCGATGTAAAATTGAGGATCAAACTTTAACAGAGATCTCAAATACGTCATCGTTAAATTTAGAAGGTTGTCCAGATTTAAGTACATCATTTAGATTTCTATTTCCGATTTTAACCTTTAAAACCAGAATTGACAGCTATGTGCTATCAGAACTTTACTAATTATGTATTTAATAGCTTTAGGGTCTTTCAACATTTTAACCCTAACAACAATTTTTTTTTTATTCTCGAATAATTCTAAATATAGTAGATACAATAAATTGAAGAAGTTAAAAGGTACCTCAAATAGAGCTGTCTCAAAGAAAAACCAGAACATCCTGTAACTGTGTTGCTGGAGCATCAAAAAACAACATTGCATTTCTATATAATTGAAATAAATTATTGAATATTGTCAATTATAGACCAGTGGCTTTTCTCTCCAGACCTGCCAAGTTGTTTGAGACGATTCTGCATAAATACATATTTAACCACATTGAATGTAGAATTATCGATGAGCAACATGGATTTCAACCTGGACGCTCAACAGTCACGGCCTTCTTAGTTTTACAAATTTTGTGTCTAAGGCACTGGATAAGGGGTCCAAGTCGACGTTATCTATAACGACTTAAGCGTTTGATAAAGTCGATCATGCTAGACTCATTTTGGAGCTAAATAGTTTTGGGTTATCGGATATTCTCGTACGTTTCTTCTCGAATTACTTCAAAACGATAAACAATAATGTGACATACGTCTTCAAAATATCGCATGCTTACAATACTGTATTCTGCAGAAGTCAAATTTAGGACCTTTATTATTTGTCTTATTTATAAATGATGTTCATCGGGTCCTTCAATGTAAATTTTCACTTTTTGCAGACGACTTAAAAATATTTCGATCTATT